>KV745109.1:0-43676 GCA_001692735.1 Lepidopterella palustris CBS 459.81 | reverse complement strand
GGGGTACTGGAGGGCTAATTCCTCCGTTTGGTCTTGGCTGGAGGAGGATGAGACCGCTTCTTTAACTCAGGTAGGGCGATCTTCGGAGTTTGTTATGGTTTGGAAGAGTTTGCTCTTTATTGGTGTTGATGGCTGCATCTCCATAATCTTCAGTTTCTTCGGACCAATAATGTAGAGGTTTTGCATTCCAGATACTTCACAGGAATCGCATACGACGAGAAGTTCAAATTATGCAAAGAGACTGATACAATGCTTGGTGCTTCTCAGTACTTCACCTCCAGGTGCTGCAGGCTGGAAGACTACGAATCAGTGATTCTTATCTTCGGGTTTTATACCCGCTGTTCTTCGTCAAAACTCTGGCAATAATGGAGGTTGGCAGCAAGGTAAAGTGATAGATTCCAGTACCATCGCCTATCCCCGGCCAGACAGATTCCAACTATCCACTCGGCGCTTGGCCAGCTCTGTTACGGCTAGGTCCATGACCATCGGCTTCGCACCAGGGGTCATGGCAGCAGCGACTGGATGCTGTTTAACAGCGCCTGAGGCTATACTGCCGACATGGGTTTCGTGACCTTGGCTTTTAAGAACCCACGGAGCACACGCACCAGTTTCTGAAAAAGAAGTTCAGATAAGCCCAAGGCTACTCTCCTTATAAAGACGGTCGTGGCTACTTAGGCTATTGTCGGCAGTGGCAGCAAGATTCCTCGGACAGTGAATTGAGCCAGCGCCAATCACATTCATATGGCAGAATTCAGAATGTCTTGGGCGCAACGATTAAATCTTGGAAGCTGAGAATGTCTCTGTGACCAGTTAGTTAAACCTAGCACCATGACTGCCGTTGATATACCTTTACGGCAACCAGAGCACTTCCGATCCCAATTGCACAACTTACAAGCCCTCACCGCAACCTCTCTCCAAACAATGAGCACCTTCTCTGCGCCAGAAACCTCGCAACACCCCACCACACGCACTTCTTTATAAACCAACTCCTCTCCATAGCCCACACCCTCCATCATCCCCAATTACACTCCCTCCACCAGCGCCAAGCCGCCCTCCGCCGCTACTCCCTCCCTCTTGACTGCATCCAGTTTCTCGAGCTTTGCCAATATTTGAGCAATCGAGATACGATGGCTGCAGACAGTACATATAGGCTAGCACACCTGATGCGATGCATTGATCAGCTGGCGGGAAGGACGTCAGAGGCGGGGCGGATGTTGTCGATTGCGCAGGGTGGAGAGAGGGATGTGAATGAGTAGGGAGGAAGTGGAGGTTGAAAAAGGGGTTTGTAGGGCAGTTGAGGAGATGAAGGGGAGTTTGGAGAGAATGGGGATTGTGGATGAAGTGGTAGAGTTGGATGGGATGCAGCTTGGGGATGAGAGGAAGGATAGATGGATTCCGGAGTCCAAGAAACATTGCGGAAGGAGGTGCCCGAGGAGGCAGGGAAAGTGTGAAGGATGCTTGTTGCGACAGCTCAAGCTTGCTCCTTGCGTTGCTCGCATGCCGTTGGCCGAGAGTCATCGTTTTTGGTTTCTCTGTTTCGAAATATTGTAAAGTCCGAGCGGGAGTGCAGTCGATGCGAGAAGGCCAAAACATTCTTATATCGGTTTGTCCTTCTCTCAAGAGTTACGAGAGTCTCGGATGCCTAAATAAATCAGCAATCTCAAAGATCCTACGCCCACCGGCATCCGCTTTCTCAACCCACATGAGATAGGTCACGCCCTCCCCTCATATCGTCTTCTCTCTGACCAAAACAGCCCAGCGACGCCTTCATCTCGCGAAATCTACGCTTTCCCCACACCCTGCTGCCATGCCATTCTCACCAAAAAATCTGCCCGCCGTACCCGAATCCTGCCCTCACTTCTGATTCGGATATTCCTCTGATACCCCGTCCAACCCAGATACGTCGGACAAGTCTTTCCAGCAATACCAAAGCAAGGCTTAGTCCTTGGGCGTCAGTCGTACTGATGCCGCGCAAGAAATAAAAAGGTTGCGATAGTTCAATCAATCCCCTCTACATAATAGAATCACATAGGCGCAATCCACAGAACGCATAACTTATATGCTTGGCTATTACCACAGGCCACGGAATAACTTTCAAGGCATAAGTGCAGCCCTGTGTTTCTGGATTGGCGAGAGAATGTCAGCAAATGTTTGCGCTTAAAGAGAAAGAAATACTAGGCAATCGGTCTATAGAATTGGGGCAGTCTCACCATTACAATATGCAAGGCACAGTACGACTCGCGTATGATTCGTATCCGCCCTATAAGTATATTGATTGACAAGCGGTGAGCCGTCGCTAATGTGCAGCCATCCGTCGGTCCATATACTAGCGTGTATTTTGAGGAGAATGTAGTTACAGAGGCACTTTCTGGATACACTACGAAAATACTGGTAGCGAACGCTATTGCTGTTGATGTTGGCTATAGCAGGAAGAACAATGGTGGAATTCACTGGTACCATGGTAGTATCATATTCTACGCCTTCAATGGACATCTTCTTAACTGTTACAGTGGTAATTGTGACAAATGGACTCGTAGTTGGAGTGTCGCTATGGTGATTTCTACGGAGAGGACGACCAGAAGGTATGTCCAACCGGGGAGTACAATTTGAAGCCGCGTGATCAAGGAATCGGAATCGAATTCGACGGAGCTCAAATATAGGGTCAAGGAGAGCGAGAGAGGCCTGATGGTATCAATTTGAAGAGCTCGCTGTGGCATACATGCCAATCCAGAAGGACCGAGCCAGCTCCGCGTTGACCCGTCCAAGTTAGATATCGCTGGCGCTTTCCTACGCCTGGCAAAGATATAGCAATATAAGAGCACGCAAAAAGTGCGTAATCAGTTGATGATTTGAGCGCTTGAAAGTAGTCTTTTTTGGGATGGCGAAGTAATCGGGCTGTGTCTCGTGCTTTCCAAGTAACTTTAATTGTCATCAGCATCATGGCCCTCCATCGGTTCATCAGACACTGCCTCACCTCTCCTAAAAATTTGGGGGGTAGTTTATACTTGGAAACAGTGGTATGGGTACATACAGCTTACTGGTTGTCAATTCGGATATTGTTTTTAACTTGCCAAATGCCATGGCGACCTCGCTTCCAACGCTACAGCTTAGCACCCATCAATCCACTTGTCGCTCCCACCCGCTGCAGTATTCTCCATATCTCCAGACCCTTTTCCAAATTTTCATCCTTACCACACTTTATTATCCCCTTCGGCGTCAGCCTCCTTAAATGCAACGGCTCTGTCGTTCCCCAATCCAGCTCTTCCCCATTCACATACTTTGCCAGTTGCTTATGAAACGCATGCTTCACAATTGTCTTTTCCGCATCATTTAGTACGCTACCATTTCCCCAAAACCATATTGCCATGTCTGTTCCGTGCGTAACACCCCACTTCTCCGGTACCCTCTCATCTACGCACTTGGCTCGCCATTCCACGCGGTATCGAAATATCAGATCTCCAGCCTCGTGCTGAACAAGCGCATTTACCAAACCTCTCTCAAGAGCATGAATCTGAATGTCTGCGTAGATGCGTCCAAACGCATCGATCCAATCTTCGCAGTCATCCGGCAACCGGCCATTAGGGTAGTAGTAATCCATAAGCGCTTCGCAGGCCACTCGGGGGTAGTCGGCCTGTAGTCTTTTGAAAAGATCTGCGAAGCTGTTCTTCGGCGGTCGCCAAGTCCCGTAGACGAAATGTTCGTCTCTGCATTCGCCGATCATGAGCTTGACGCCTCGTCGCTTCATTTGCCGTGCGAATGCGCCATTATCAATTTCTTGGAAAAGACTAGGCCGAACGAACGAGCTGTCGGTCACAGCGCGGAATTGGTGGTATTTGAGGCCTAAACTGGCTTTAACCAGGGTTTTTGGGTCTAAGGAGCGCAATTTGGCAAGCTTCTCCAAGGACGAGAGATTCTTCTTTATTTTGAGCGAGTAAAGGAGCTCATCAAACTGTTCTTGAGCTTCCATGAGCGATTTTGGTTGTAGTCCCGGTCCGTTTGACCACATTATTGCTCTTTTAACCACGCTTTTGGAGTCCGGAACACCGAGATCATATGCCAATTGATGGAAAACGGAATGAGCGCCAGCTGAGTACCCGGCAATTGTGATGTTGGACGCGTTGCCGCCAAAATAGCTGATGTTCTTGAGTGTCCACTCAAGAGCCAGTCGCTGATCCCAGAAACCGGCATTTGGAGCAAGCTCGGGGGATTCAGAGTCCAGACAGAGCTCCCTTGATGCAAGGAAGCCGAAGAGGTTCAGCCGATATGCAGGCATCACGAAAATACATTTACATGCGGTTTCACTGAGCAGCGAAGATAGATTGCTGCCGTTGGGAGATCCGAATTGGAGGAAGCCGCCATCTGCGTTGCTTTAGCAGACGCACGCTTTTGGGAATCGAATAAGTTGTCAAGGAACATACGTATGTAGAAAACTACAGGCCAGCCTTCCAAGAATAGTTAGTTGTTCATGAGGAGTGAACTGATAAAACATGATATTCTCAGGTCATGCAAACCTTTCCCACCCTCCGCCTCCCCAACCGGCATCCAAACATTGCACTGCAAACAATCCTCCTCCCACCTGCTCTCATCAACCTCCTTCCCAAAACCTGGCTGCGGACAAACTCCCGTCCCTCCAACGTACCTCCCCGGATTCGCGCGGGTCCCATACCGGAAGCAACTTGGTAGCGGTCTCGGTTTCCGCCATCGAAACAACCCAGTAGGCGGTAACGCGTATGGAATACCGCCGAAGTAGTGGCAGAGAGGCGTCCCACTGCTCTTGTTCTTGATGGTGAGTCCTTCCACGAAGCCGCGGTAGGATAGGTCGCGCAGGTAGGGTTCGGAGGAGTTTAGCATTTTGGAGGGGTGAAATGGGCGGGGTGTAGATAGGAAATAGAAGTTGGACTTGGTGGGGTAGTTGAGTGGTGGGACATGGAAGTTGTGGTGGAGGTCAAGTATGGGACGGGGATGGAAGAGAGGAGCCGAAGATCTTCATGCTTGTAATTGAGCCTCGGCCTAAGGTTGTAGAATATGATTTTCCTAGCCGGGATTATTTTTATATGAATTATAGCTCAAGACAGCCTAGATAGTTGATTTCCAAATCGTGGAATACCCTTATAGTATTCAAACGAAAACTCCCTGAACTAAAATCCATTTCCGTCTTTGGACCTGAGCAGCCGATGCTTTAACCTGAGCCGATGGAGCTGGGCCTGAGCACCTTAGAGGAGTCAGATAGGCAGCGTTTCAGCCAAGTCTATTACCTTGTAGGAAGCAACAGCTTTGAGCTGGCTAATCTTAGATCCAGCAAGATCTGCTCCCTCCACTCCTCCAGCTAAAATAAGAATAGACTATCAGTGTCAAACACAACTGACTCTGTACCAGGCCGACCCTCCCTCCCACTAGCAGCAGCCGCCTTTCAGACGCTTGTAAAGCGTGCTGACGGTGGCAGCGATGGCGTACCTATATCCTCATACTCGGCGTTGTCCCATTCCTCACTATTCTCGTCATCGGCTTCGTCCTTATCCACAAATATAGGGTCTTCCGGTTGAGCTGATGGCGGCAGAGGACGGTGGCAGGGAAGTTAGCTTCTGCTTCTTCGTCGCCTTCGTGGAGGGCCGTGGGGTGGCAGATACAGATGCAGATTGAGCCGCATTCGTTCGATAGGCTTTGGACGGCACAATGAGCGAGCGGGCAGCAGCAGCTGCTGGGATGCCAGAGACAGTGACGCCAACAGTTCTATAAAATTGTCCTTAAGTAAGGCCCCGGAATCAAATTTAGGCAATTACAGCTAATGTTTAGGGCCGTGATGGCGGCTAAAAGCACAACTATTGCCCTTTATACAAATTTTGGTGGGGTTCGATGCGGCTCATTTGGCCTTGGCGGTTTTCACTTCTCCCCAAACATAATTTGTCGTGTGCGAAAATGCATGCAATCCTTGGCATGCTCATCCCCATCAAAAACACCAATAGTATATCTTCGGGTCGGTTTTAGTGGCTAATTTAGTGGCTAATTTAGTGGATTACCAAAACTTTAACAGGCTTTCTGGTCCGTGCAGTTAGCACGTGTCAATATTAACCTATATTAACACTAAGCTTAGTAATAGACTAAACTAGAGACCTTAACTAAAATAATTATATTAGTAATTTTCTTTACTTTATAGAATATCTTATATATTTATACGGCGAGGCTAAGTGTTCTAAGGTCGGCTAAGGCTTATTAAAGGGTACTACTATTTAAGCTCCTAGGATTATTTTCCCGCTTATCGATTCTGCTCCTACACCAACAATACTCCTTAGAAACTTTAGATTTGATTGTTATATATTAATGTCCGGGGTCGACTTCGTATCGCTCATGGACTTGATGTGAAAGAATGCATTCGAGGTTTCTGGAGATTTCGCTCCACCGACTGATGTCAGGAGGTAAGAGTAGCTGCTCTTTCGCCTTTCCAAGCGTCTGCACTCATTCACTGCTATCACCCGAGCTATTTAAACCGCTTCGAGGCGTGAGTTTAACGCTTGAGCGAGGTTCTAGTTGCTCTAGCACTTCCGTTGCTCGTCGTGCTTCGCCGGGTCGTTTTGGTCCGCAAAAGCGAGTTCATATTGATTTCATTCAAAGGAATACGAGAGGCTGGCCTAGATCCCGAAAAGAGAGATGTTCTTGTGTCGGTCTTGGAAGACTGCAATTGGCTCTTTCTGGGAGTTAAGGGTGATTGAGCGGAGGCGAAGTCATTGTCGTTCTCCCTTTCCTTGACAATTCCAGTCAACTTACGGGCGAGGGCAAAGCAAGCCATGGTGTGTGCTGGTCCGCTCTATTAGTTAGAGTAGGGTGGCTTGCCAAAGCCGGACCAACAAGGAATTAAGCCCAAGTTACTGCTAGCAGATGATATGAAGGCGCGCCCGATAGATGCTGTAATTACGTTAAAGTTTGCCGGGAGGATTCGGCCGGCAAACTAATATATTGTATTGGGTAGGTAAGGGATTTGTTTTTAATTTAGGAGTAGGGATAGTAAAAGCTTGGGGCCCATTTACTTTGGAATTAGAAGATATAATGATAATGAACTGCATTTCTCTAAGCGCAGCCGTTTATTCCTAGAGAAATCGAGCGGTGTTAATATTTTATAGCTTTCCACTGTTACCTTATCCCTCCTGGGCATGTGACGTCTGGCGCAGTTGATGCAGTCGACGACGCATGGCCGGCGAACGTAGATGCATTAGCAGCTGCGGCAGACAGCTGAAATCCTCTCTGCGGTTGAACCAACACACCTTTGGAGAAGACGACATGTCGAGCATTCATAGACACGAGATAGTAGTGCAAATACCATGTCGTTCATTAGCTGGTCGGAACTCGAGGGCAAGAATTCTCGAGAAACGGCTTTGACTGAAATGCCTTTTAAATTGTAAGTATAGCAGTGCTTGCTTGTTAGCGTAGGCTCACTGCCTTCAATGCACGTTTGTCCGCCGCCCTTAAATCCGCGAAGCTACATGTGATTTGGATAAGAACAGACTTGAAACAACCGCCGTTTTTTGCCTATCCTTTACCAGACTAGGGAGCTCTTCCCAACCATACTGTACAAGACATTTTTGAATCCTCGAAGCAGCGGATCGTCATTCACGAAACACGACTATCACTTTCCATTGTACCGTTCCCTTTGAGCACTATTCCCAAAACTAGCGGACTCGGAGCGGGAAGCAATCCGGTAAGCCAAGAAACCACATGCGCGAATTAAGTAACACTGGCCCTCGACTGAACGCCTTCTACGGCAAAAGGGCGTTTCATAGCCTTTAACTACGGCCGTAGTGTGTGGGTGCCATTTTATCGCGTAACTGCCGGCTGAGGGATAAGATTGTCCAAAACACCAGTGCTGAGGAAAGAGAGCGAGATGGTGTAACAGTTTAAGCCAATATCGTAAGGTAGTGGCGGTATAATCGAGCCACAGTAAAGGGTTGGAATAGGAGACTTCGGAGGGGAGATGCGCCAATCTAGCACGGAATAAAACTTAACAACAGTATTTTTTGTCGTGTTCTCTGTAGTCGTCCGAATTTTGTTTCTCTTGCGCCCCTTTGTCAGAAATACCTGCTATAGTGTCGAACTCTGTAAGAAGGAAGATGTCTTGACTGTTGTCAGTCGACCAGCCACAAAGCTATATACCAGTGGCCACGTGATGCGATGACAAAGAAGGAATCCACCAATCAACTCAGTTCAAGGCAACGCAGAGAGTGTAGTTATAAACTATTCGTCAAGTACAAACTTCTTCGCCTTATACCTTTACCGTTACAAATTTCCATAACAGTGCAATGAAAGCCACTAGTATTCAAAGCATCCAAAAATATTCAGCAAACCTCGGAAGAAAAAAAAATTAAACTCCTATATAACTCCAAGGGTCTCAAATCAAAAATAAATTCCAGCACAGCCGCATTAATATCAACGCCACTGCTCCGAAAACTCGAGCAACCCCAGACGCTAGAGTCAGCCCTCCCAAGCACCCCAAATCAAATCTTCTCCGGTCCCCAGCCAACCTTCAATAGCCTGCTCGCCGTCACGCAAACAAACCCTATCATCAACGCCGTCCCGGCAAAGACCTGCGCAAAATAAAACGGCGTCTGTCCAGAAAGCCCAAGCAACTTTCCCCCAATGGGCGCTCCAATCAGTGCTGCAACTCCAATCGCCATCATAGCGACTCCCATCCTCACGCCCATGGTGGGAGATCCATGGACACCGAAAGCTGAGATTGTAGGGGTGAAAAGGCTCTGCACGCCAGCGGCGGTGAAGCCGTAGACGCATGCGATGACGTATAGAGCGTGGCGGTTGGACGTGCCCATCCACATGTACATGAGCATGCTGGAGAAGAAGAGGCATGGAATAAGAGTGTTAAGCGGCCCAAGACATCGAACGGAAATACAGATTGGTACGATACGGCCGACGATGTTGGCACCGAGCATTGCGATGAGGAGATTCGAGGCTTCCATTGGGAACATGCCCAGAACGTCGGTGCCGTATACAATGATCTAAAAGGTGGAGATATGTTAGTTATAGCACTTGAGGTTGTTGTATAGGAGACGTTTGCAGTCCTGCAACTTACATAGTAGAACCCGAAGTAGAGACCCAAGAAGCTGAAGAACATTCCCATGGTCATGAGCATGTAGCTGGGTTCCCCAAATATGCCCCAGTCTATAATCTGCTTCGTCCCCTTCGCACGCCCTGGATATGGTTTATATATGATAACTGGAGGTATCATAGTTACGGCCATAATCGCACCCATAACCAAACAAGTGACCTTAAAGCTCTTGTATCGGAGCAGAGCGCGAGCAACAAGGGTGTACACGATGCCACCAATGGGTGCTCCAGCGGCGCCGAGTCCCATAGCAGCGCTCAGGTTGTCTTTCCAGTAGGTCATCAGGCAGAGCGTCCCAGACATGAAAACCATACCCATGCCGATTCCCATCATGATGCCTTGAACAAGGAACAAAGACCACCATTGATCGCACATACAGAGTAGGAATTGTCCAGATATCATGATCATCGCACCAGGGATGAAGACCATGCGGAAAATTCCGGCGTCAAAAATCTTCCCGACAGGTACAGCGAGCAGGAAGATGAGAGCCAACTGCACCGACCCAATCCATGCGACCTGCGACTGCGAGTGCTTCCAGAGCAGCCAGTTGGAGTAGTACTCTTGGAAGACGCCAAATGCTAGGTTGACGCCCCAGCAATTAAAGATAACGCAGACACCAGCAAGCGCGTGCGCCCGAGCCTGCGAACCTCCGTTAGGCGGCTCACTGAGAGGTCGGGAAGGGAGGCTTACACGCGATTGTGGTACACGCGCCTCGTTATCAAATTGTGCGAGCTCAACCTGTGGCCGTTGCTCGCCGCTCTCTACATCGCGCTGCGCGACGGAGATTCTGTTACCATGGGTAGGAGGCCAGACCGCTCTTCCCATTGTGTATTCGGGTCCGCCGATGTTATATTGATCATGACGGCTGTTCTCGTATGTTGTGTACCCGCCGACGGGCTTGCGGTATATGGATCTGGTATCTGATGCTGTCGAGGCATATTGATATCCTCGGCCTTCTCTAGGTCCATGCATTGTCGATGAACCGGTCCTAGGGCTCTGTGGGTCGTCATCGGCAAGATACACGTTGACGGGTTCATGGCGAGGAGTTCGTGGAGGAGTGAAGTCGATGCTCGAGGACGGAATATCGATATCGAGTGATTCGAGGGCTCTAGGCATAGCTGTGTTGTGTATAGACCTGGAGATGAATGGAAGATTATATACTGACAAAAGTTATATTGGAGAGTCAAAATATATATGATGAGCAGATCATTTGCAGTCGTGCAGGCACCGCGAGGCCATCGTTAGCCGTACTCCAGTCAAGCTGTCGTTGGTCGCTAGCAGAACGTGCCCAGGTGCTGATGTCCAGGTGGAAGGCCGGGAGAACTTTAGCATGTGCGTTGTCCACATGACGATTGTGTCATAGCATTTACTCTAATAATCCGTGGGGGTGGAGTGAATGTACTGTAGTAGAGAGTTGCAGATATTCTTTACCAGAATTAATATTCTCGATAGCTGATTGCATTTCGTGCCTTTTGAAACGTCTACATAGGTATTCATAAAGCCCTCAAACTACACTTGTCCGCATGTAACGCCTGAGGACGCGTCAGCCATCTTCCGAAAGCTAATATTATAAGAAAGGTATAGATAATAACAATTTTTGCACGAGCTTCTTAAGACCTAGAGATTCATATGGAAGGCATGATTGAAGAGAGGTAAAACACATAAAATCATGACCATCTTAACGAGAGTTGTGAAAAGCGACCATGCAGACCCGAGCCCAGGGCATCCAAATCTCAAACGCCATCCATTCTTCCCTAACGAACAAAATGCACAAAATCGAACGCCCAAGGGCAATCCCATGCACCCCATACACCCCATACGGCTCTCAGAAAATGCCATTAACGATATTGGAACCAATCGTCGCGCCAGCTCCAAAGATGGCTGCATTGCCCAACTTCTTACCAAACTTCTTCCCCATCTCCTGATGCTTGCTGGGCTCCTGCGGCGTGCCGCTTGTCGCACCTTGGCTCACATCCAACGGCATGTTGCCGTAGTTGCTTGCCTGAGGTGCAAGTGGCATAGTCGGCCCTTTCTCCTCAACGACCTTTACGTAGCTGCGAGGGAAGATACCTTCTTCACCAGTGCGCTCGTTACGGCCCTTCCACCATTCTGCGTTCATGTATTCCGTCACCTCGATGCGGTCGTTTTGCGTGAGTGCAAGGTCTCCGGCATCTTGAGCGTTGTATTGGTAGAGAGCCGTTGCGTGGGCAAGTACAATGGGTGCGGGTGGGGCCGAAGGATAAGCTGGTGGTGGCGGGTTTGGAATAGCTGAGTCGGCATAGTATCCGACCTTCTTCTTCGCGGGTTCCGGCTCGCTGATTTTCAGGTCCGCCACTGAGGACAAATTCGCCATTGGGGATGCAGGGACTTCCTGAGCCGGAGGGAGAGGAGGGTGGAGGGAGGTTTGGAGAGGTAGGTGGTTGACGATTGCGTTGAATTGCTGGTTGGTGATGTATTTGGAGTCTACGAGGAACTCCAGCTCCTATAGAATAACTCATTAGTGCTGCTCAAGACTGGTCAAGGATAGTCGAAAATACTTACAGCCCGGATCGTCCGCAGGGACCGGTTCTTCATTGCCTCGCTGAATTCTTCCATAGCGGCGGTGATGTTGAGGAGTTCTTGATGTTATTGTTTATGAGAGCTACGGAGTGTATTCAGGCAATAAAGAGAACGTGAGAGAGGGGGGTATTTTATTCACGGAAAGAACGGAGGAACTCAGGTGAAGTCGGATGTTTGTTGGTGGAGAGACGTTCCAACGGATCCCCGAATCTGTGCCCCTTTGACGGTCGCCCAGCATTGTGGCTGTGCAAATGGTCAGATCCACGGCTGTGGACTATCACATGGGGGTTTGAAACAATGTGGAAAAAATAAATAAATTATTTTGGAGGAGAGAAGGTAAGATTGCATCAAATTCTACTTGTTTCATAGGTGAGGGCTATATTATCTATGAAACATCTCGAAAATGCGCTCCATTCAATCGAATTGTTCGTCTCCCCATGGACCACCAATGAGAGGACCATAACCCAATACCTAACTAGAAGCTACTCATTGCGTCGTTCGATACCTTTGATCATATCATTCATCTTATGAAATGTAGCCTGCTTCAAGGCCTCAAACCCATTAAAGGCTGTCGCCGCCATCCCTACCGCGATCTGCTCCTCACCGCGCACTAGCCCTTCCCAAGATTCCTCAATGAATTCATCCAATGGCATCCCTATCGCTCGCCCGTTCTTGATGTCCGGTTGATGTCTTTCATCATGAAGCTCCGTCTGGACAGCTGGCGGGAAGATTTCAATGACTTTGATATTGCCAGGCCCGTCCCTCATCTGTTCACGAAGACAAAGAATAAAGGAATGCAGCGCAGCTTTCGTGGCGCAGTAATTCAGACATCGTGCGACAGGGACCAGTGCTAGTCCCGAAGATGTGTATATGAGACTCGTCTGGTTCTCTTGTTTCTGGAGATGCGGGATGAATGCAAGGGTTAAGTGGATGTATGCGGTGTAGTTCGTCATGACCTCTTCATCGAGAATCGACAGGTCCACAGTCTCCGGCTTCGAGAAATCGAAAGCTCGTTGGATGCCGGAGTTGATGAATATGCAGTCGAGATCAGGATGCGCCGAGGTAGTGTCGAGGACGAATTTGGGAATTTGATTGAGGAGAGTGATGTCAAGTTGGACCGCTTCTACTTTGTCCTTCCCGTACGTCTCCACCAAGGCATCCAGTCTCTCTTTCCTGCGGCCAGCTACGATGACCTTTATTCCATCTTCAATAAACTTTTCTGTATATCCTTTGCCAATCCCAGATGTAGCGCCGATGACGAGTATCTTCTTGTAGTTGAATACCATGATGTCGAGGCTTCGAGGTTAGATGCTTTGTGGGATGAGGATGAGGATGAGGACGAGGATGAGGATGCAGATGCCGGTCGCAAACCCGTGTTTTACTTCATATATCTCAAGACTTCGGGACTGATAACAATAAGCAGATTTCAAGCCGGAATGGATACCTGAAGTTTAAATATGTCGAGCTTGTTTATTTCCGGGCTAGATAAAACATGCATCGAGTAGTGATGGCGGAGAGCATCTCATCTGTAGATGTACTTCCTGAACAACGGGATTTCGAAATACCGACGAATGCAAGGAGAACATGTCCCCGGTAATTCTCGTTCAGATTCCTGTAGGTACTAACTGGACCAATCAATAGGGATGGCTACATTCAGCGGGTTTCCTTTAGAGAGTGCCAAATGGCCGTGAATACATGGCCGTGCCTGCCGTGCTTCTGTAACACTACTCTCACAACACTTTTTGATACTCTTGCACACGAATACAAGGCGTTTAAAATGGCGAGCGGAATCAAATTGTTAAACTTTATGTCTGTCGACCCGAATAGTATCTCATCAAACCGATCAGATAGGAGTCAATGTCATGTCTCTCGACCCAGCCAGCCTCGCATCAAAACGTTCAGACATCTTCACTATGTCGGTATGTCTGCCGTCTCGCCTAGTCTCTTCTTCGGAAAAATTAGGCATCTACCATTTCCATGTCTCTCGACCCGACAAGTCTTTCGTTAGAATAATCAGACATCAGTAATATCACATGCCAAGTCTCTTTACCTCACTAGACCAGAAAATTCCCATACCAGAAAACGAGAAACTGATTCTCAACTATGGGGTATCAGCCATATCGTTCCCCCAGCCCACCACATCGTTTCTATGGTCTCCACAGGCAAGCACGAGAGAGAGAGTTGTGAACAACGCTGTATTGATGGAGCAGGCTAAGCAGTATAGGCAGAAGTAGGAAGAGCGATACTAGCCCAAGCCGTGTAGAAGATCTTCCTTGCCCGCTGCTGATCCTGCCGCTCCTAAAAGGCTTACATCAAAATACTACATACAAAAACGCACACAAAAACACAGGCAAAGGTGGGTGGGTAAGAAGCTGCTGCTGCAAGCTAAGCTGTGACCGTGCGCCAATGACGATCGAGATGTGCGGAAAGAGGTCTCGACATACGAAAAGGGGTTTGCTGCAGCTGCTTGCTTTGTGGCTATTGAAATTTTATACATCCGGTCTAGATTACTTTAGCTCACAACCAGGCTAGTAGTCGCAAGATGCTGCTCTCCATCTTCATCCTCCTCGCAGACATCCGTCATAATCAAATCCCAATACCACTCCTCACCATCAACTCAAGCAGAAAACGATCATCATCATCAGCAGCAGCAACAGCCACGCCCTTTCCCACCACCCTTTGAACAACAGCCAATCGGAGAGACCCAGGCCACATCCCCCAAATCCACAGCGACCAGCACCATCACGCACCATGAGGGTGCTCTTGTTTTATTCTCATCCAATCACGACGCCACATGTGCCGACGCCTTGTTAGTCCTTTTCTGTCAGCTGCAGCGGCCATGTAGCCGTGCATTCACCTTCTTTGGTGTCCAAGAGATTCCAACGCCCTCCATGATTTTCGTCGGGGAAGACTGGCTGATTCCACAAGCCATTCTGTTATATCGTTGGTATAGTTTCGAAAGAAGATCCGCGTAGCGCTCTGAGCCTCTTTGATACATCCCTCCCCCCAGAACCAGTGCCATGGTGACCACGCCTCCAGCCATGGTGACCACACCTCCAAAATATGGTACCCTCCACACCCAGCACCCCATGTCCAACGGCTACAAGGCGTCTTGTCCCACACAGGCTCAAGATCATGTTCTGAAAGATGTAATACTTCACAATCTCCATGAGCCAACAAGCAGAGTGACCATTGTCAACGTCTTTTCGCCTTGCTTCGACGAGAAGAAATATATATATACTTGTCCGATTAGGTAGATATCGATTAGATGGCGGAGCCGGAGAAAGCCGAGCTCCGGAACGGTGAAAGTCCGGAGCCTGGAACAAATGGGTAGCAGATGGACATCAAAAACACCGCTCTCTTGTAGTAGACTTCTCGAACCGAGAAACAAGAAATCTCTTTAACGCTTTAGAGGCTGACTGCTCACTAACAAATCGCAAAAACCCAACCCACCACCATAAATGCACCCACCCATACCACCCAATTCTGTTTTATCCTAATCTAAGAAGCCAAACATAAGACCCCCTCCTCTACCCATCCCCCTTCCCTTAAACCTGAAAAACATCCATAACCTCCGTCCACTCCCCTCTAGCCCTCTCATCCCAGTATCCATCCCTCCCACTCCTCAACCTCCACACTTCCTCCCCTCCATCCAACCCCGACCCTTCCCCCTCCGATTCCACCTTAACAAACCACCTCGGACACCATGCCTCCCCATGCTCCTCCATAACCCTCCGTCTCGCCCTCTGCCTCTCCTCCAACCGCGCCTTTATCGCCTCCGCCCGATCCAAATCTCCGTCCTCCGCCGCCCGCTGATCAGGCCTGAGTCTGCTATCCGTGATCGGAATTCTGCCTTTCTCGATATCCGTGATCTGATTTAGCGAAGCCGCGAAAGTTGTGAAGCCGTAGCGCTGCGGGGAATTCTCAACGAGGGCGCCGGCGGCCCAGAGTGTGCGGGTGTTTTGGCCGTTGAGCGAGAGATGCAACTCAGATGTCCATTTGCCCTGCAAGCCAAGTGGTAGCAGACCGCCTTGCGCGTCAAAGATCTGAACACTGACGTCCTCGCTGCGGCCAGCAAACATGCCGCCGGCTTTGAACGTGCAGACGGCTTTGGAGCCCGTGTTCTCATTGATAATGGTCATAGTACCCACAGGCTCGACGTATTTCTCACCCGCAATGATGTTGCGGAGGAAGCTTGTCGCAATAGTCCAGCTGTAGTGCTCGTTTGTCGCATGTAGGAACACGCGCGCGCGGCCATCCGTGTTTAATTCCGCGGACTTGCCCCAGAATTTCTGCACCGGCATGGGTGATTGGATGAATGTCCAATGCTGGGATTCGGCTTGGCATGCCATGCGGACGGGGTGGTGGGATACCTTTTCAGAGACGAAGCGGAAGCCCTTGTCTTCGCGGACCAGTTCGAATGTCTCGCCGAGCATGGGGTTGAACGGTTTGCGGATGGCGCGCTCTTTGATGCGGGAGATGGAGAAGGCGGAGATGGCGAAGGCGGCAATGTGGGCGAGGCGTTCGCCATTGTTGGAGGGGGAGGTCGCTGCAGCGTCGAGCAGTTCCGAGTATTCCATTTGTTCGGCGAGGCGTTGAAGGAGGGATGTGGGCTCGTTGGCGGAGACAGGCATGGAAATTGTAGAGAGGTCTTTCCCAACGTTCTTTCGTAGGAACCCAATGAGACTGGGTGGTGGGCCTTTTGATGTTGGCACAGTTGTTCTGCGCTTAACTCGATCGAGGGGTAGAGGTGTGAGGGATTTGGGTTTGGAAGGGAATATGGATGGCTGGCCTTCGCGGAATTTGCGGTCGAAGCTGCCAATGCCTTCTGCCTCGCTACTTGATTCAGATTCGCCGTCTGATATATCGTAGCGTTCTACGCTCTCGTCACTGTCCCGCCGGATTTTGAGGAATTGTGACCGTATTGTGTCTCCGTCGTTGGCGTCAAAGAACTCGTCAGACGATTGAGAATCCATACTCTTGCGAGGCGTGGATGGTAATGCGGCAGGAGCACGTCGTTTACGACTCTCTGTTAATAGCGTGGAGAACTCCTCAACTACGGTATCGAGATCACGAAGGAGAGCCATACAATGGTCGTGTACACCCTCTTCGTGAGGCGGGTGGTTACTGCTTGACCAATGGTGTTTCTTCGGTACAACCAAGTTGCCATTTGGGAGAGGGGGAGTGATAGAAGGCATTGCTAATGGAGATGCGACGGCAAGCTGAGCCGAGACACTCCTTTTAAACAACGCCGATGGACTAGCACCAGTGCTGCTTGGTTTCCTCTTCCAAAATGGTATTCTATCCGAGCCCTTCTCTTGGTCTATGGAATAGTCGGTTGGTTCTGAGTCGGTTGGGCTTGGAGAGATGTTTTCGGCTAGCCTTCCGATACCGAGACCAGGAACTGTTGGCTGGTACTTTGGATCCGTATCTTGCGCTAATCTTCGTACAGCATCCCTTGTCCCTGCAACCCTTCCGACGAGTGCTTCAACCCTCTGCCATTCGCTCTCTTCAGCATCGTTGAGTACGTGAGATGTATCAGGCCATGGTTTGTCTTGAATGATCAGCCGGGTGGGCGACAATCCCCCTGCAGTGCGTGAAGCTCTTTCAAGCGCATCTCTCCACATCTCAAAGTCTTTCTTATTATTTGCTCGCAAATGCCATACTTCTGCCCCGGAGTCTACAGATATTTCCCTGCTCTTTTCATTGGCCCCGATTGCGGCAAGTGAGAGTGGAATTGCCCCTCTTAATGCGGAAGAATGATTGTTTCGATAATAGGACAAAGTGGAGGATGTAAAATCAAGTGAGAAGAATCTTCGGGCGTATCCTTGATTCCTCTTCCTCCGCTTCTTCTGGAGGACACCTGTGTAAAAAGCAGAAGCTACAGAATGGGCCTCATCTGGTGGTTGAGCAGTTTTTGGTCGTATCTCAGCATTGAGCTTCTTTCCGAGAGAGGCATCCTGTGGTAATGAATCTGTCGATTCATTACGTGCTTGTAATGCGGGACTTGTTCTAGAGGTTAAACTGGACGTACTGCCTCCAGTGAAGGCTTGAGCGTATTGCATGTGACCAGATTTTGGAGGCGCATTCGTGGGATACGTCATTAAAACGAACGTTGCCGTCTTCGAAACGGTCTTGGAGAAGGTATTATCAAACACCAGGCCATACATCCCTCCCTCTTCTTCTGGTACATCGAATTTGCCCACAGACACCTTGTCCGCTTCGCATTTCCCTGCCCACGCGACCTGTTTGAGCCCAATGCCTAGTAGTTTTTCCACAACCCAGGATTTATCATTTCTAGATACGACATTTGATGAGCCTCGTGGGCGTGTATGAGGTACTTCAAGCGCAGGGGTAGATGGAGCTTCGAAAGTCGCAGAGGAGGGAAGGTTGGGGGTTGCGCCGCCGTGGGCGCCAGGATGCTTGAATATGCCAAAGTTGAGGGATTTCCTATGAGGCTGTATACTCCAGGAGATGGTGTGTCCAGCAGGGACATTCACCCATCGTACTAGATACGACTAAATTGCTTGTTAGCGATAGTGTTTATGTAGAGCACAACAGGCTTACCTTGCTGTGAACCTCCAGTTGCTCCATTCCGGCCATGATGACAGATGATAGGAAATACCGGAATAGTTAATAAGGATAATGGAAAGCTGCAGAGCCTACAGGATCGTTTTGTTCCCTTCGGAGCGCAGATGCCTTGGAATACACGCAGTCCGCCAAAGTACCGGGGTATCAGGATTGTTGAGGTCCACGTACGCGTCGTTCTTATATTGAAACAAGCTGCATCGCAGTCGCAGACTTATTTACAATGATTGTAGAGGATCTCTGGTGTTATTAATAGTAAAATTCGTTGTTTGTTGGAAAACCTGGACGTTAAGGCAGCCCACTTGAAGCTTCGGATGCGGACGGTTTCAACGGCCGACCGTTGTGCGAAATGCTATAATAACGATGCCAGCGGCGATGTATGCTTTTCAACTCCAACACGACGATGGAGGATTCGCGAGTCTACCTGTCTTCTCGCTCGAAGCAGAAAGTGACACGTTTGACAATTGCGCAAGAGGGCTGGTGGAGGTTTCATATCTCTTAAGACTGTGCCATTGCGGAGATGCAGGTGCATGAATGGCTGGTCAGCGTTCAGCCTTCGAGCTCACCCTTGTTCTTCAGCCTTACAGCCGCTGCACCGTTCTATTTTTTTTCAAGTGGTCAGTTAAGTGGTTAGTGATCCGTTGATCTCAGATTAGTCACTTTTTTTAGTTTTGTTATATGGTCGCCCAAGCCGATTTCTTACACATTTTGGCCGTTCCTTGATGTTGTGACGACAGATATCGAGGGCTGGCAAACTCTAATTCAACTATACCACGACTCATCAAGCTGGTAACCAGCAAAGGAGATGATTAACGCCCCTTACACAGACCTCGGGGCCGATGATGATGAAGAAATAATGTAGAATCGGCCGAGATACTTCGGCAGGGCCGGCATTGATGCCTAGACGAGCCACCTCCCACACCGGATCAAAAACGGATCACGGCCTTGATCCTTCAACTCTTTACTTTACATCCAACCGCCTTTTGAGACGTGCGCCGCCAACGGAACATATCAACACTATGAAAAGCGTACGAACACGAACATGACCGCGTCATCGTTTGAGCTTGGCAAATTGCAAGAACCGGTGGCCGATAACTGTATGACAACGACGGACTCCGAAGATGATTCGACAACATTATTTCCCATCATCTAAAGAGAGCCCGCTGATGAATACCGAGGATAACCTTGGAAATCTCGAAGCTGGTCTTGGAGATTCGAAGTTTGGGTAAACGTATTGAAGGAACCCACTGTGAATCAAACGCCAAGAGTCGGCGTGCAACCTCATCGAGTAGAGCATTATGCGCCCCATGATCATATCAGATTCCTGGTCACTGCGTGCTATTTGAAGTACTAGGAACAGAGCTCAGTATAATCTGCCTTACGTAGACGGCGTCTGCTGTGTCTCCAGCTTGCATGTCCAAGCGACAAAAAATTCTCCGATTTCATTCTCAAACACATTGAATACCTACAACAGCATGAAAAAAAATCGTTACCATTTGCTTTGACTTTCCTCTACTGCACATTTGAATTATTTTTTGTCCTGAGAAATTCCGCGAAACTTTGGAAGCGTAACGTATGCATCACGCTGGATTAGTGCTTGCTCTATGAATTATCCTGCAATGGGACCGTACAATTTCCTCTTGTCAGGCGCATTTCTACATCGTATACTACAGCTCATATTTGAACTTCTGTTAGCCGAAATTGTTCATTATACTATATGGCATTATCTATACGTTCTCTATGCGGTCTCTGCTACATGCGTGATTCCCACACCATACCAATACCTAGTAAGAATGTCCTTATTAGCTGTCTCTTGTTCTTCGCCGTCTCTTCATCCACAGCACTATTATTTGAGAAACTGGGGCTATCGGCCAAGCTTTGCTGTTTCGAGCACGGAGGGAAGACCAAGCCTTCCTCGCATCACTGGCGATCATATCACGTTAAATATCTTGGTATGGAGTTGATTGTTCTGGGCTCTGGAAGCGACCTGCCGTCGAAAATAATTGCTACTAGTCAAATTCTTGAAGGTTTTCATATATTTCCCATCTATATTTCCCAAGTTTCTCCGGCCACAATGCATCGCTCACTCCAAGACCTTGGAGCGGGAATGGACGGCCGTATGTCTTTTGGTTTCCCCGTTCTATAGATCTTTGCTCTTGCGTTTCCTATGTTCATCCATTAACTCAAATCATATGATTCTTCATAAAAGTATTTATCCAATATGAGAGGATCAACTGCTACTTATAGTAACAATTCTATCGCTCCTAACCTTCACGGAAGAATGGCCCAAGTCGAATCTGCAGCCAGCGTGATCAGGCTGGAGCGGAGTAAATTATATGTTCATCTTGCAAGTAAAACCTTACTTGCGAAGAAGTGAAACATATCTACCAGCGACGTTCCGCTCACAACTCTTCAGCGGCGATTCTTACACAGCAGCCCAATTCAATTCTGAGCCCCACCCAACCTAATCCTGCCAACCCGCTAGGAAATCCTGCCTACCAGTATGTGAGGCCTCGATTACTATACTATAGAGTACTAATATCCTCGCAGAGGCTATACTCCTAAGTATGAGACATCCCATTGCTTTCGCTTTCCAGCGCAATGACATTGGAATGCGGGCCATATTGGGTAGACTTCTTGACCACAACCTGCAATGAAAGCTATATCCAGACCTACAACCTAGCTTTCGGAGACGCCATCATTGACAGCGCACTTATCAAGTCATACATGCCCACCGCTCTATCTGTGAAACAACAAGTCCAGGATGAGTACCTACCGATCTACGTCTCGAAGCCCGAATTCACGCCGCTGTCTTCGAACAACTCATTGTTTTCCATGTTTATTACCATCAACGACGTCGGCAATTCCTACTCTGCAAAGAATGCATCACTATACGATATCATCACCAACGAGTACGCTGGGTTAGTTGAGCAGGAACCAATATTTCAGCTCCATTCTTCTCACACTTCGACTTCCTCCTTGTGGTAGTTATACCAATCCCGCGCCCGAAATTTCCTCTTCCTACCCGTTCCTCCGGTTTGGCGCTCGCCACTCACCATAGCGGCCGGCGCATCATACCAGCGGGCTGATAAGGAAGCGATTTTTAGCTGAAATGGGCGAGTTGTTGAATTAGATAAATTAGAAAACCGTCTCCGCTGCGACCATTCAGATATCATTCTCTAGTTCACGACACATTTGATGTCTTTTAACATTATGCTAAATAGGCCCGCATAATATCCACAGACGAATAGATATAAGAATACGACGGCTTATTGCGATGCATATTCGAAGTAAGTGGATTAATTTCTTCTAGCTATGGTGAAGCCAGGGAAGACTACTGTTGTGCTGACGGTCTGCAGTGGTATACAGATGTGGTACTCTTTCAACTCGACTTGTAGCATTCTGGTCAATGAGTATCTTTGGTTGGGCAGCTTGCATCCTACGTTTCCAATGCATAATGCGACTGCGGCGACTGTCGAAACGTCGGATCTAACACCTTGGTGGTGGTGAGCCGGGTAGATTGAATGTACGAAGAAAGAAGGGGGAGGCCAAGGATTCAAGGTGGTGATGGCTTGGATAATTTGAAGGCACTTGAATGATCAAAATTGGGATTATGGGGACTTTGTAAAATTGATGCTCATGCATGCAGTCTCCATGATAAAAAAAAAATGCAACCACATGTTTAAAAACTCTTCGGAAAGACTATAAGAGTTCGACAGCAGAATATTCGTAAAATTTAAGGCTGGAAAATTTGAACTTTTGCGTGTAAAGGATTTTTAGAGAGATTAAGGTCGAGAAATCTGGAAACTGGTCACGGAACTTTTTCGGGGTGACCATTGTTTGAAATTGTACGGTATCCGTGCAGCCGTGGTGGATGTCGGCGGGATTGGTGATCGGGAAGCCGATAAGGACCTCTCTATCGTCGGATCGGTGAAACCCACTCCGAGCTCGACGCGTTTCCTGGCGTTCTGGCGTTCTGGCGTCCATCACGCGAACCCATTTCAACATCATCATTCCCACATCTATTTCTCTACTATCAACAACACCAACCCATGAAACCCAATTCTATTGCCATTGGAATTCGGGCTTGCAGCTTTGTCTTGTAGTTTTCAGAAAATACAATGTCTCCTCCGTCCAGCCCAACGCGTTCCACCCGTGCTTCCTCTCTATCAGCTCCGTCCAAAAGCCATACGAAGTCTCCAATGGAACTCACACCAAAATCAAGTCACCAGAGGCTGCTAGACCAGTCCGGTGAAGACTCTGACCTTGGAAGCACGTCAATTGGTCCCTCGAACGCCTCCAGAATCGTTCAGAACAACGAAAATGCGAACCCTCCAAACAAATGCATTGTGGACGTCGATGATAGTGATTCCGACGCCGATGATGAAGATATACCTGTGCAGAGGCCACGCGGAAAGATCGCGGCGCGTCTTCTAGCACAGGCTGGTGGAGACGGTTCCGAAAAGGAGGACAATGAAGCTGGCGAGGACGCGTACACACGTGTAAAGAGAATGTTACTGTCGGGCAAGGGGAAGCAGCAACCAGAGAAGGAGCCAGCAAAGGCATCGCTTGTTCCAGAGAAGGCTACAAGTGAAAGTGAAGAGGATTTTCCGGTTAGGCCAAACGAATTCCGCAGGTGGGCAAAACAATTGCCAAAGAGCCCTACAGCGCACGCTTCGCCATCACCTAAACCATATTCCCGGGGCTCGTCACCTGGACTTTTCGTATCTCCCCGTGCTACATCTCCTAGTAGAACCGCGCGCTCGAAATCAGCTGTCGGAACCGACTCAGACCCCGACCAGCCCACTACAACCGTCCCCAATGCTCGATTCCAAGAACTTGTGGCACGAAAGCGAGCAGAGATGGAAGCTCTAGAAGAGGAGACCCGTAAGAGAGAGGAAAAAAAGGCAAATCGTTTGGAGGCATTGGCAGCTCGTTCTCCGCGTTCTGGACGATTAGACTCGGATAGCGATGAAGATGGAGAAGGTGGTAGACGCCTTACTCAGCAGGCACGGCCTACAAGGAAGGCGAGCAAGAAGGCTCTCGAAGAGTTGAGCCGAGAAACACAGAGGATGAATCGCAATATGCAGCTTGCGCACCAAGTCAAGACGAAGAAGAAGTTTGGTGTGAAAGACTTGCTTGCCAGGTTCAATTACATGCAAGAAGGTGGGGACCCTGCGTTGGCGCCTCAGGAGAAACTTGAAATTACTGAGAGTTCGGCGCCTCCGTCGGACGCTGAAGGTCCTCAGTTGCATGATACTCCACCAACAAGCCCGCCGAGTCACGATGAGCACGTGGAGAAGGGCATCAGCAATGATATAAATACTATACCCTCGGCACTTGCTGATGTGGATGATGATGCAGATCTCCCCACGTTGGACGAAATCCATTCACAACCCGTTCAGAAATTTGATAAAGGCAAAGGTCGTGCTCTCGAATCACAACACATTCCAGTTAATCCGTTCATTGCGCAGACAACGAAACCGGTCGTTGTGCGGAACGTCCGTGTAGTACTACCGAAGAGACCAGCAGGAGATGAAATAGACTTGGACTCAGATGATGACCTTGAGATTGTCAAGACCAAAAGCAGATTTCCTGTATTTGATCGCCTTCCAAATGAGAAGAATAAAGACTCCAGGCCCCTCCTCAGGCTGCGTGCCTTGGCACACCTAAAGTCACCGGGTAAACAAGGCCCGAAAGGCCGCGTCTCGATGGGCCCAACGGACTTTCAGACTTCTCTTCAACGTCGCGCTCGAGAGCAAGCTCAGAAGGCACGAGAGGAGAAACTAAGTGAGCTAAGAGCTAGAGGTATTATACCTCAGACAGAAGAGGAGAGGGAAAGAGATCAACTTGATCTAGAGAATCTTCTCGAAAAGGCACGCGAGGAAGCATTGGGTATTGCCAAGAAAGAGAAAGCGGCTGCCAAGAAGGACGGAACGGGCGATGCTCAGCAGTCATTTATGGATAGCGAGGATGAAGGGGATGGTGATTGGGAAGGGAGCGGAGAAGAGGAGGCAGAGGAGGAGGGTGAAGGTGAAAGTGATGTGGAACTCTCAGGATCTGAAGAGGACGGCGAGGCAGGCGACGAAGATGAGGAAGAGGATGTTGAAGACGATGGAGATGCTGGACCGAATGGAGAGTTATCTGGTCCTATTGATCGCAAAGCCGACGAGGCAGACGAGGAAGAAGTGACGCGCGAAGAAGACCAAGACGACCATGAAGCTGATACGGAAACATCCGATGACGACCTGCTCGCTGCTCCCGCACGAAAGCGTGTATTCAACCGACCTAGACAAGTAATAGCAGATGACGAGGACGACAGCGATGGCGATACTCAAAAGAAATCTGTACCTTCGCAATCGACCGCCGACGATGGAATGGCAGCTTTTGGATTCGACAATGGCAACACGACCTCGCTGGGACTCACCCAAATGTTTGCTGGCACAATGGCCAATCTACAGTCTCAGTTGCAGTCTCAGGATGACAGCGAGATTAATTCCGAATCCCAACAAGACTCCCTAGCTTTCTTGCGGAGCCTACCAGCTACTCAACCTAGCTTTGATGCTACTATTCCCGATGCATTTCCAGATATCGTAGTGCCGAACAGCCAAGTCAGCGTCTTCCAACGTGAGAACAATCATTTGCAGATTGAGGCAGAGTCTCAAATTGGTCTAAACTCGCAATCCCAAGCAGAATATTCCCATACCCAGCTCTCTGACATTCCCGAACCCACTCAAGATGTTGGTTTCGAACTCTCTCGCTCGCCCGCAGGTTTATTGGCGCCGCCATCCACCATCGACACATCCATCATGCAGGTCGCCGAATCACCGATTGTTAAGAAGAAAGGCCGACTTCACCGTCGTAAGGCGGCTATTGTTATGCTTTCGGGTATTGATGATAGTGAAGCAGCCCCAGCGGTCGATTCTGACGGGGATGAAGAGTTCGAGATATCAGCCAATGCTTTCGACGTCATGCGCAAAGCCGCTAAGAAGCGTCCTGCGGATGACTTCGATAAGAAGAAGAGTGAGGCGAAGGGCATGGTTGAAGAGCAGGCTGAGGAATCCGAAGACGAATATGCCGGTTTGGGAGGCCAGAGTGATGATGAGAGTGGTGGTGAACTAGACGAAGAGGTTGCCAAAATGATAGATGAGAGTGACATCAAAGTGGATGAGAGGAAGATAGCGGCATTCTATGCGTAAGATCTCGATTCCACTCCTGCAGATGAGGTCAAACCTAACAATGTATGCTACGTACAGGGACAAGGCGCGTGCAGAAGACGAGAAGCAAATCGACAAGCTTTACAAGGACATCCACAATGGAGGACTCCGGCGGAAACGTGGCAACGACTTTGAATTGTCGGACTCTGAAGATGAAGCAGCGCAGAGACGGAGGAAGAAGCAGCTGGAGTTTGCCAAAATGAGGAAGGCACTCCTTGAAGATGAAAATATTGGAAAGATTGGTAAGTCCTCATACGCTTGAATGGGTGATTCATGAAGACTCGATTTGCTGACACATACATTTTTTAGCACAAAACCCGAAGAAATCCGCCTTCCTTCGCGCACTCGAAGATCGGGATGATGACCCTGACCTCGACTTCCTTGCCGCTCCTGACTTTGAAATCGAGGTCGAAGCTTCTGAGACTACCGAATCCATCTCCGTCCCGGACTCACAACAAGCGGGTCCCACCGACGCCACTACAGCAGCTCCTAATCCACTTAAGCGTAAACACATTGCCACCGATTCGCAGGAGAAGGAAAACCGTCCCCCGCCGAACCTCCGTCGAACCAATGCCACCGATGGATCCCATAAGCCCGTCTCGCTAGCCGAAATCCGCGAATCCGTCTCCTTCCTCATCGACGAGCCCCAATACATCTCCGAATCCCAAATATCATTATCTGAGAGCTCAGATGAGGAAGAAAGCCCTCGTCACGTAGCAACACGTAAACCCATCATCGACCGGCTCACCCTCTCCCGCAGCGCCTCCGCCGCCTCCGCCGATGCGAACACCTCTGGCGTTTTGGCTTTCCACGCTTCTACCGGTGCTCATCAGCCTGGCTTTCGCGTCCCAAGCCTCATTCGACGCGCAACGTCTAATCTCTCCTCTAAATCATCAATAACCACGTCAGGAAGTAGTTCCGGCTCCAACGCGCCTGCAGATGCAGCGGGAGTCCGACGAGGTGGTAGCGGTCGGTCAAATATTCATTATCAAGCGCGTGAAGCTGAGCGTCGTGCTGCCCTCGAGAAGGCCGACGAGCGGAGAAGGGAGAGTATCAGGAAGAAGGTTGTAAAAGGGCGGAATGGGCGCAGTGTTTTGGGGCTCTTGGATGGAGGCTTCGAATAGTCTTATTTTCGTCCGTGTTGTTTGCAAAGTAATGGTCTATATAGCTATTAAGTCGAAGTTCCTGATACCTGATGCCCATTGGAATCTAAGTGGTGTCCGATGCAGTCGTCAGGGCAATGAAGTAACTAAGAAAATGATACCCAACTCTCAATGGAGTTCTAAATACCTGATGCCGATGCCCTGGATCTGAAGATGTCTGAAGCAATGCCAGAGAATAAGTAAAAGAATAGAAGGAAGAGATGCCACACCTTTCCGCCCAATCCGAAAACCCAACAATGTGATGCCGAAGCGATGCAAAAATACCGCCGTGCCGTCGCTATGCCTCGAAACCCTGGGGGAAAAAATTTTGCCAAAAAAAAAAAACATTTAAAAGAATGAGTATCCACACCCCACCCCAAACCAGAACCTCCCCCCTCATCCTCACTTCCTCTCCGACCTCATCCTCTCGATGAACCTTTCAACGATGAAATCCTCATCAATGTCCATCTCATGCTCAGTGTGCTCACCCTCCGTCACAAACCACCCATCCACATCCTCTCCCTCCTTCTTCCTCTTCAGCCTCAAACACCTCGTCGCCTCATTAAACTGCACCTCACACCCCTCCGGCGGCGCGAAAAAGAGCGCCGGCATCCCCGCATCCGCAAACAGCGCCGGCACCGCACCGCCCCTCAGCCTCTTCCAATTCTCCTCCATCCCCTCCCCAGGTGCTTCAAGCGCCACTGCTTTCCGCTTCCGCCTGCCAGCTTCCCGGGGGGCCGGCTCGCCGCGGTAGACGTAGTCGGACGCCGGGTTGACGGTCCAGGTGCCGTTGCTCAGCGCCTCTGTGCGCCTGGCCGCCCATTTCCAGTGCTTGATCCCGCCGGCGTTGGCAGCGCAGTCGAAGCGGACGTGGTAGGGCTGCAGGTGCCATTTATCCGTCGGCGTCTTCAATATCTCCGCCGGCCCCGATCTACTCCCCCTCGGCAGCTCCAGAAACTTTGCCAGCGGCGACGCCATCAGTTCTCCGTCGCCAATCCCGGCAACGGCGGGGACAACCCCAAAAGAGGCGACGCAGGCGGCGGTGCGGCGCAGCGGGTGCGTTATCCGGAGCGAGGCGCCGGGGCGCCGGAAAAAGTAGCTTGGGGAGGGTGGGGGAAGGGTGGGGTAGAGGGCCGGTGTGCCGTCGTCGCGGCAGGAGGAGATTTCGATTGGGTAGTCGGGGACGGGCTCAGTGTGGGAGAGGGCGATTGCGGAGCCCCTGTAGTCGACGGGGTTCTTCGGGGGAGCGGAGAGGAAGGCGTGTTGGGAAGGTCGGCGGCGACATAGTGGGTCGGATTTGTCGGTCCATTCTGGCTCGGCGAGAGTCTCCCAGGAGTCATCTTCCGGCTCCTGTGTTTTGGGGCTCATACGCAGAGTAGGGGCTGTAGAGGCCGAGGGCAGAACAGAAGCTGAGGGAGGTGCCCGGGCAGGAGCAGCAGGAGCAGGGGCCGGACGACGCGCGGAGCGGGGAGGAGCGGGAGCGGTGGTGGTGGTGGTGCTCTTTCGGAACCGGCTAGAGCGTCGAGGGGGGCCAGAGCTCGTTACCGGGGGTGCCAGGGGAGGGAGAAGCGGGGGAGGGGCTGTTGTAGGAGGAGCGCCATTGAAGGTGCCCCTTCCGGAGCGAGTTCGAGGGCGATTCGAAACAAGAGGGAGTGCAGGAGCAGCAGCTGGGGCAGGCGGTGGTATTGGGGTAGCAGGAGGAGGCACCGCAAATGTAATCGAGGGGTTGACAATTGCCATTGCCCCAATTTGGCCGGGAGCAGAAGTTGGTGCTGGAGATTGGCCAATATAGAGTGGCTGCGCGACGTTAGACCCAGGGGTACAGACATGCACGCCGTTGGCGCGCGTGTAAAAGGTGTTGGCAGGGGGCTGGTCTCCTGCTTCGATGCCCAATTGGCGTCGGTACTCGTGCACATCTCGAAGTGCAGCGGAAGTTGCAGTCAGACCGCGCGCACACCTAACTTGGAGGGTTCCTGGGGAAGAGCGCTCCGGGAATGCCAATTTGACAGTGGTCCACGGAACGTACGCTTTCAGGCGTAGAATCAGGTCGTCTTCTTCGACGGTGAATGGAACATTCTTCTGGCCGGCGGCTGGGAAGACGGTGACAACGGGTCCGGCACGGCCAGCGTTGGCGACACGAGCAAGTGCATCCTGGACTCGGCGAGTTGGAGCCATTGCGATGCTTTGGAATTGTCGGTTGAGAGACGGGTAACAAGGAGGCCTGAGTGACAGTGAGTAAGAAGATGGAAGAGAAAGAGGAACTGGAAACTGGAGCACAGCAGGAGACACCTTACTCTGATGCTGATAACGGAGACGCTGAAGTGAGGCTTTGAAGGCAGCTCAAGATGTGAGGCGGTGTTGTGATGGTGTCTGAACAGACTTCAAGACCAGCTATGAAGTCGCTCGGTAGAAAAGAGGATACCGGAGAAATGAGACGGACGATGCTCCAAATAAGGCTTTGGAGGTTTTGATGTGTGCTATGATGGTATGAAAATAGTTTGATGAAGTCTGTCGGAGAAAAGAGCTTGGAAAGCAGAGTGGTGTTTGTGTCCGATGAAGAACAAAAGAGCTGGTGGGTGGGTGCGATCTCAAGTATATACAGATACCCACACCACTGCTCAATATCCAGCCCTCTATTGTTGTGAGCGTATTGTGAGCTATTGTCAGAACGATATGATTGTGAAGGAAATGTGGAGCCCACAATAGACGCACCGAATTTGGACGGTACAGCTAATGCGAGGAGTGTATTTCGACGCTACAGGCTCACGTGATGTGTGGGGCCATATTACGCAAGAGCGGAGACAGATTGATGAGAATAGTTATAGATGGGAATCAGTACGGTCGCTGTTGTGAAGTGAATAGAGTGAAGAAGGGCCAAGAGGCGAAGTCGTTGTTGAAAAAAAAAAAAACACCAAACAATACCAAGCGAAGAAGCGCGATAATAGCCCTTAAGCGAATGGAAAATGGACGAATTGTAGGATGGAACGTCGTGGAAGTAATATTTGATACCTTGCGATGACGCGGTGCTTGAGGTGAATGGCGGAAAGGACCTCCGAGCAACAGTATGTGGAGGACGGACTAAGTGAAGTCTCGACGGGCTCCCTGTAGATAAGCCAGAGAGTTTGAAGGGATGCGGTTGGAATCTGGAGGCATTGGCTGTGGTGCTTCTCTTCTGCGCCAGGGGACGACATTCAGAAAGGCATGACAACCCGTGAGTGAAAATTTGAGCCTGTCAAAAGACAAGATGATGTGGGATACATTTTAGATTTGCGTATTTATGTAGACGCTTGTTTCAAACTTCAGGTAGGAGGAGCTCGTGGAGCCGTCAAGCGCTTTGGGGACGTCTTTGATTATTCAAGACACCTCCTCGACGCTGCTTTCTATAATTCGGTAGTGAGAGGGGTGGAGAGAGCCTCATCCAACCCGAATGTTCTGATAGGGAGCACAAGGTGAAAGAACTCACAGCTATGTCCGTGAAGCACCGTAAATGGCCAGTATATCATGGCAGCGCTGAGGCGGAGAGACAACGGATACCCGAGCAGCCTTTGCTGTACCGCACGCATACAATCGCAGACAGGTGGTTCCAAGGCCAAAGCCTCGCAAGTGCAGTAGCATATCAAAGTAAAGGTAGGGCAGACAGAGTGGTGTCTTCATACATGCAGGGGACTTCGCCACTTTCTCGGTCTTCCGAATGGCCCATCGGAGGATGCGCAACTGTTGGACATTCCAAACGACGAGGATCAAATCGAACCACGGGAAAATGAGCTTCCTCTCACAGACGCAGTCTTGAGCAGAGGATAAAGAAGTTTCCGTGGCACCTTGGTAATTTAGCCCAGTTATTTGCAAATCTAGCTATTGTCGGAAGGGAACGCGGGCAAGGTACCTGGCCTACAGGTTGCGGTAGTAGTCGCAGAAACTATACAATCATTAGGACCAAAATATCAGAAGCTGTCTCAGTATATATACTTCAAACGCACTAGGAGAATCCAATGCAGTACTCCAGAAGCTTGTGTGGGTGATTTGATTTTGAGCAGGTGAAGATTGCTTGGCGAAAGATATATTTTCTGCAAGGTGCGCTCAAAGATTCTAACGACATATGAAACTTTTAATGGCAGGCGTGGCGACCTATACACAGAGATCTGATGCTTCCAGGCTGTCTGTAGGAGAACATTCTGGCAACTCCTGGGGTATTCCCGCACGTCACATGAAAATTGAACCGTTCTCTATGGCCTACTGAAGATTCAACCACCCGTCCACGGCTAGCGGAACTTGGGACAGACAGGTAACTAAAACGTATATAGCATTTTTACACTAGAACTAGAATGCTGAATTGCTTGAGAGGAATGGAAATCATAACGCACTTTGTTGGCTACTTCGCTTTGTGACAAACGATCTCCGTCGCATATGTACACGCTAATCATACACTGATATGTTGCAGCCTTTTACACTCTTTCGCTGATCCAGATAGCTGTCCGACAACCACTCCGAATGATGTTGGTGAGTAGCTCGTATGGCTCTGCTGACTTGGCATCGTTGCTGACCGCATGGTCAAGATGTTCCAGCTCTTCGTCTCTGATTCGCCGCAGATTCCGCAGAAGGTCCTTCAATTCTTCACCGACTTCTTCTCCTTGTGTTTCCATCTTTTCCGCCCAATCAAGCAGTACTTTAATCTGTTCGTTATAGTGGCCGCCGATTTCCGTCTCCACCGCTTCCGTGCAGGCCATAGCGGTCTCTCTTCCCATGATGGCAGTCGACCAACCCAAGGCAGTGGCGGCGGCCTTCCAGACGGGATACATCAACGTTGGACGAACGCGATGCCTCGCTATTAAATCGTTGAAAGTTTGGAAATGGCCTTCTTCTTGGTCATACATGTGCTTCATTAATGGCCGAAGTTGGGGATGCGATCTGATAAGCAGAGGAGTCTGTGCAGCGTATATCAAAACTGCTGCAAGCTCTCCTGCTTGGTTGACTCGTAACTAGTGAAAGTCAGCCACCCTTTCGAGAGCGCGCTTTTTGAGGGAATTATGGCGTACAGCACGGTCAAGGAAGCGCTGCTGCTCTGGGCTAAAAGGGTGCTTTTTGGAGCGCAGCTGTGGTGATTCAGCATGGTGAGGCTCAGGCTCTGGCTTTGGCTTTGGCTTTGGCTTTGGCTTTGGCTTTGGCTTTGGCTTTGAATCAATTGATGCTGCAGTAGTCGTGATTGGCACTCTCCTCACGCATCGAGTCCATGGAACCAGGCTTGGGGCAAGAAAATCGAATACGGGTAAGGACTGATGCCTTGGAGAATAGGGCGTAAATCTCTTCGCAATCAGGGCACGAGACATAGTGAATATAAAGACAGGCCAGGGAAAACTAGGGAATTAGGGAAAAATCGAAAAAGCAATTATAGAAGGCTTTCCATCGAGGGACGAAGACAGAGTGATATAGCGGTTGTGACCTAGGTAAAATGATGCGGTCAGCATCTGAACGGGGAATGAACGGAGAGTGCGGCGAATTCTGTCCGGAAGGTATGATTAGTTTGCAGCGCTTGTTTCGTCGGAGGGGACGGATAATTAGTCGGACCGACGGACTTGGCATCGGGGGAAGTTCAATGAGCAAGTTGCCCTCTGCCTTTTCTCCCTCACTCTCTCCACCTCACCACGACTCTCTCCACCGTCTCACTTTAATCGACGTTTTACTGCCAAGCCGTTATTATCACACTTCTCATCACTTACGAGCTACACAACGGCGTCTCTCACAATGTCGGATAACGACAATCTTGATGACGAGCTCCTTGCCCTCGCAGGAGATGACGAAGATGGCCAGGAAGAAGGCGAGGCGTAAGTCTTTCACCGGATGCACCTGCAGCATCTTTGTCTCCCTTCATCTTTACTTTATCAACAAATATCTTCAACTCGGCTGCTCTCAATACTAACACTCCCCAGCTCCTCTGTCGCCGCCTCTTCACCCAATTCACTCGGCTCTGGCGCTATGGATGAGTCCGACTCCGACCGTGACGACCAAGTCGACCGCAGCGACGATGTTCTTTATCCTCTGGAAGGAAAGTTCATCGATGAGCGGGACCGGGCTTCGCTCATGCGCATGTCTGAAGTCGAGCGCGAGAGGTTACTGAACGAGCGCGAAGAGGAGATGCAACAAAAGATGTTCAAGGTCGAACTCGCGCGTAGGGTCAAGATATCAGAGCGTGAGACTACCAATCTTGCCGAGAGGAGGAAACGCAAAGCCAGTTCTGTGGAGCCAGATGACAGTCAACGGAAGAGCAGCAGGCAAAAGATCAAGAGCAGCCAGCCTCTTGAGGCATACAAACGCGAACGAGAGCAACGTGGTAAACTCCGCAAACGACAGAATGATCGTACAGAACGAGATCGCCGGTCACTTTCTCACGACAAGGCTGCTTCGGACGTAGACGCTGAAGGCGAGAGTGAGGTCGAATGGGATAAAGATGCCAAGTCCTCACTCGCAGTCCGCGAAGAAGCCCCACCCAATCTCAACCATTTCGAAGCAGTCAGAGTCGGCAGGGGTCTCTTTCATGAAGTTTGTTTCTTCCCAGGATTCGAGGAGGCTATGGTTGGCTGCTTCGTCCGAGTTGGTACTGGCGTTGACCATTCCACCGGAAAGACCTTGTACAAGATGGCACAGATCAAAGGTAAGAATAACGAAAGCTCGGTAATGACGCGTTAGCTTACACTATGTCAGGCTTCTCTCAAGGAAAACCATACGGATTCGAAGGCAAAGGGGAGAGGAAGATCTACACGGATCAGTATGCAATTGCGCAGCATGGTAGCATTAAGAAAGAATGGAACTTTAGCTATCTCTCAAATGGGCGATTTACAGAGGTTTGTACTCACCCACCTATTGACTCGGAACCGACTCATACTAACACCATTCCCAGGCGGATCTCGAAACCTACAAAAAAAGCCAAGCTGAGCACAACCTTCGCCTCCCATCCCGCAGCTTCCTCGAACAAAAGTACTACGACATTAAAGGTCTCGAGAACCGTCACTGGACCGACGCAGATATCCAGCAAAAGATCGACCGTCAAAACAAATACATGAACCTCGCAACCTCGACCCCGAAAATCAACCTCCCGCAAAAAGTTGACAATTCAGCGCAACGTCTCTGGGACGTCAACAGAGCGAACCGCAAAGCAAACCAGGAACAGATTCGCAAGGCGCTCATCGAGGAACGCCGCGCACAGCTGCGCGAGCGCGAGGCTAGAGAAAAGAAGGCGAAGCAAAAGGAGGAAGAGGAGAAATCGAAACTCTTGAAACTGCCAAAGTCGAACATTGACGATCTCTTTGAGGGAAGTGATCGTAGCCGCTCTGGTACGCCGGCTGTCACCAACAAAGCATCTGGCAAGAATACTCCAGCGAAGCCGGAGAAGAAGGGCGGTATTCCGACGTTCAAGAAGAGGAATATGGATGATGATATCATCTCGACCATGGACTTGGGTATTGAGATTGATATCTAGGCTAATGGGCGATGTGTGATGGATGATTTAAGCGGGCGTGAGGGGGAAAATGAGGTTCTCACATTCTTGTCAATTTGGGCTATAGTCAGTATTAGCAGCATTTTCTGGATCGGGCTGGGCTGGGAAAGAGGCGTCATCTTCTCTATGGCGAATGCGATCATTTGTCCCTTTTGGAATATCAGTTTGGTCAAAGATTAGAGGCTGAGCGTATCTAGATTTTAATCTTGACGTCGCTATGATTGACGAGTTAAAGATTATGATTTTCTAATACCTTGTTCGCAATGTGAGATGTTCATTATTTGAAGAAAATAGCTCTTTCCAACCTGGGCAGCTCGGAAAAGAGTCCCAAAAAAACATGAACACGAACAGCAGCGCATATACTCATCAAATGCTGAAAATGCTAAGAATAAAAATTTACACCATGCATATGCCCATCCATGTTCGCCAAACCCATCATGCATCAAAAAAAAAATATAACAATGCAGCTATGCGCGCTCAATCCCAACCGCACCCCATCACGGATCCCCCAACAACCCCCTCCCCTCCTCATCCGCACTCTCCACACTCCCCCTCGCCGGCCTCCACCGCCACCTCATCCTCCTCTCCCTCCACGCCTCCACCGCCCTCGTGGCTCTAATCCCCCAGAACCAACATAACCCAGCCATGAACCCGACAGCATCGTTCCTGAACGCGAGGAGCGATGCGACCGTGACCAGCATAACGGCCCACCGCTCCTTGCGCTCTTGCTCGTCTACTTTGCGAAGTTTTTTGCCATCGCAGCTTTCCCCCTCGCCTCCAGTTTGTGTGGAGGTGCTGTCGTAGACCCACAAATCCCTCGCATCGGTATTGACGCTCTCGCCTACTTTCGCCAACTCCACGCCCGCAGCTAGGACAAGCACACCGAGCAGACTGCGCGGGAACCCTGCGAGGATGCGCACGACGCTGCTCTGTGCCCCTGCCGCCACAATCCCTAGCGCTACTTTCACAACCCCGAGGATTATGACACTGGCGCCGCTGCGCGCGCCAAAACGGTATTGTGCCGCTAGTCCGCCGGAGCCGTGGCACGCGGGCATGGCGCCAAACCAGCAGCTGATGAGGTTTATGAGGGCGACGGAGGCGCCGAGAGCGGTTACGCTTGGTGCGGGGGGGTAGGGCGGCGAAGGGAGAAGGTCCGCGGCAAGGGCGGAGGCGGCGATGACGGAGTTGAGGAGGGTGAGGGGGAGTTGGCCTAGGGAGGCTGTTGTGGTTGCTGTCCAAAAGGTTGAGATTGAGGGGTTGAGGATTGGGAATATCGGCCCGGAGATTGGGTTTAATGGGGGTGAGGTGGGGGAGAGAGGGGAGAGAGCGATGCCGAGAGTGAATATTAGCAGGGCGTAGGGGAGGCGGGGAAAGGGGAGGGTGAGGAGAAGAAGGAGTGCGGCAAGGAGGGAGAGAAGAAGGTTATCGCCCCACCAGGGGCCTGTCCATGTCAGGGGGGTTAGGAGGGAAGAGCCGGCACTCAGGCAGAGAGAGAGACCCGCGCCGACTTGTATGCCTTTTACGACTTGGATGGGGGTTACGGCGCTCGCCCAGCGGATTAGACCAGTGACGCTCATGATGCCGACGAGGGCCGCGACGACGAGGCCCGAGGCGGCGGTTTCTTCGAGGGAGAAGTTGCGGGCGATGGCGACGGCGGCGATTGCTTTCATGGGTTGGACGGGGAGAGGAATGCCGAAGGCGATGCCGGAGAAGATATTGGCGAGGCCGGTGAAGAAGAGCGTCGAAGGAAGGGAGATGGAGTGCGTGAGGGTTAGGGCTGTCATAAGGGGGAGAAGGGTCCCGAGATCACCGAGGGAGCCGGATAGTTCGGGAAGGGGTTGCGTGAGGAGGGTTTGGATGTTGTGGTGGCTTGTTAGGCGGAGGTGAGGGAGGAGGCCGTGGAGGAGATTTGGGGGGGCCATGTTGTGGGTGCCCTGGAGGGCGAGACGAGGATTGTAGGTTGTCTGAGTTGGAGGTGTGAACTAATGAGGCTAGGAGAATAGTACGAGAGGAAGAGGCCTCATGGTGGTGCTGGTGAGAGAAAGTGACGATGTCGTCGTAGTGTTGAGTCCTCGGAGAAGCTGTCTGCGAGCTCTTATCGATAAAGACCTTACATAAGTCAGCATAATCTATGCTTCACCAACACCAAGACATCATCACAACTTCATCACTGGGCATCCGAAAAAGCCTCCCGAGCTAATTTTACTTCAAACTACCTCCTATAGACAAGCCTCTGGCTTTCTTCGGGCCTTTAATTCCCTTTGATTCCTAATATCTGCTCTACATTTGTACCTCAGGAGGGTTTCGACTTGAATTCATCATCATGATTATATTCATTCTAGTAGCCCGAAAGCAGTCTTGAAGCAGTATCTATTTACACGGGTGTAAATGACTTCGGACACCACTTCCAGCCCTCTCGGTTTATATATGCCGCCTTCCTCCTATCCATCGCCGTTTTTAATCACGATCGATATCCGTAAGCCCGTAAAGGTCCATTTAATCAGCTTGCGGTCCTCAAACTTAAAGTGTATCAGTAAAGCTCAGTTCCTCAAAGGACTCGGCAATCTTTCCAAAAGAGAAAATTGGAATCCCATCTTCGAGACAACCTTCAGCTGGCTTTTCGTGTCCAATTTACCAATGCGCTCTGCCCTCGTCTCTAAGCTAAAGGTCGTACAAGACGTAGACTTGCCCCGCCGAACCATCAGGTAGGATACTGACTACGATTGTGAAGCTGGAATTCTACTGGCCCTCTCTAGTGAGCTCTTCCTCGTTCATGTGCTCAAGATCCGATCACATCTCGCTCGTACATTGCTCGAGCCAGTCGAGTTGTTGAAGCAAAAGTCCATCTGTGTCACTCATATAGGTCGTGCTGAGATCCAATGTTGAGTTTTCAAACGCGCTGTTCCGTTGTAGAGCCCCGTCGCTAGTTACTGCCGAGTCTTTATCCATAGTTGAGAATTCAGCCATTTCGTTCAGATCTGGAGGTAGTGCACAGTTACGGCGACACTTAGAACGATCGCCGCAGCCTTCATCCGTTTCGGAGTCTTCACAAGCTTCGCAGTCTTCATTTGTATCGAAGTATTCATCGGCGTCGGTAGCGTTTCCTTGCTGAAAGCCACCCTGATAATCGTGTTGGAGCTCCTATCAAGGGTAGACTCATCTCCACCTTCCGGCTCTCCAGCTTCTAGCGCCTGCATGTCTAGAGTCAGCCGGTATGCCAGGTCACTGATTTCCCTCAGCCCATGGAATGATTGTGTATCTTCTCCCAGAAGCTTGTCCTGGAAAGCTGCAAAGCTTCCCCCTTGGTTACATAGGAAAAAAAAATTAGTTCCTTGATCTGGTCAACGAGATCTTGATTTGTGAAGGATTTGCGGAGTTGTTCCCGGATGTGTTGTGGTTTGTCTTCTGGCCACTGGAACCACGACTCTTGGTCCTCCCTCTCCGGCCAAGTCTCATCGAGCAATTTCACAGACCCCTTGAGAGAAACGTTCCTTACTAAGCAGAGGTTGAAAAACCCCCAGTCTTTATCGGTGGCTATGGTGAGTTAAAGGTAAGGTTAGAAATCGGTTCGGTTATTGCAGACAACACAGAATTTGTGCGGGGTTAAAAAGCGGTGGATATATAGCGCAGCTTGGAATGGCCAAGTTATTCTTTACATAGAAGTTCGGCTGGCCGGGGTGACACTTATATATTCCTTTGGTTCCTTGAGCGAAGCCATATGCCGCACTGTCATAAAGAGAGTGTGTGGGTGTAAAGTCGGCCAGCTCAGAGCAAGCGAGACATGGAAGGTTGTAGCTAGTCAGCATGAGCACCCCTTTGAGATGTCAGATACCACTCCTCTTTTTCACTTTCCCAGAACTTCCAGGAAGCCGACCTTGAGCGAAGCTCTCCGGAGTCATCCTCACGAGAGATAAGGGTTAAGTGAATGAGGACTTCTAGATGGGTTTTTGTAGCGCAGTTAACGCCGTCGTCTTGTTTTTACTAAAAGTAGAATAGAGATGGAACCGCATAAGTGAATAGGAACAGCATGCCTCAACGTTTATCCATTTAAGAATCATATCGCCCTCCATCCGTTGTTCCTGCTTTCCCAAATCATCGGCCTGCAATCTATTCCCAGATATTCTTCCGTCCTCCCGCTACTAAATTAATCTACAGCAAACTCGTCGGCGCCTTTCTGGTTCATTTACGACAGATTAACTTCCACAATACAAGTCACTGCCATGGCTCCAACCACCGAGAGCTTTGATCATGATGAAGCTGCTCGTCCGCGAGTGGTTACCACTACTGAAATAACACACGTGCGACTGCCTTCGCGAGTAATGAAGACATGGCGGTCTATTTTGATGATATGATGAGGGATACGAAATATGGATATGGATAGCTAGATTACAAATGAACAGTTTCAATATCCTACCGTCCAGGAGCGCAAAGGCCAGATCGCCAGTACAATCTTCTTTGACGATAACGCAAGGACGCAGCTTTGCAAACCATTCGAAGACTGCGAACCGCTCTATCTGGATGGCCAGCAGCAATTCATTCTCGGAAACCGCAACAATATCGGGAATAGGCTGCGAACACATATCAGGGAACTTCAGCCAAGTCATGAGCTTGATTATACAGTTACAAGAGACATGCGTCCGGAAGGGGCCCCTTAGAGTTAACTTTATCGTGGAGACCTCCGGTACCAATGGAAAGAGAGAATTCGATCACTTGGACACCAAAATAGAGTCGGAAGACGACGCAAACGGGTTCGTATTTCTGCATTTCGAGTGGTTGGGCACATGCGAAGAATGGGCTACTCTGCAAACCTATCAGGAGTAACATTGAGCATATCTCTCGCACTGGCGGCACACCTCTTTCACGGTTGTGCTTAAAATCCCCATCTCACGCCACTGCACATCTCGAAACGCCAGAACAGCATCTTCCCCAATCTTACGAACGGAATCCGTAATCTTCATTCGAGAGAGCCTATCCCCCCTCAATGCCAGGCAACCAACCAGAAATTGTATACTCGTTCCCATCGCAATGGCAACGGCCGCCATTAGCCAGAAATCGAAGAATACCCAAAATCCCCCCACAGAGCCATCCAGGTTGATCCTGTTCGATCAAATGGAGGGAATGGAATCGTGAGGCCGTGAGCCAGACGTTTACTCGCGACTGATTGGGGGAGGAAGCTGAGCGTGGCTGGGGGGTTTGATTATGTTTGGAGGCGAGATGGTGCTCTGATGGATGTACTGTGAGGCAGTCATGTAAATAGACCTATGTAGAATTAAATAAGATAGGAGGATGTGTGCAGGTAGTCAAATATGTCACGATGCCGAAAGCGGACAGAGCAACCCAGGAGAGTCTACGGGCGGTGAACCACCAAAAATTGTTCCCACCTCGTCAACTCAACACTAGCAACACTCCTGCTCTTACAATTCCGCTGGTAAACGCAAATGTTAGCAGCATACGAATATGGAGTCCGTCGCCTGCTATCCTGGCTGTAGCCAAGCACTCTAGGCAACTGCAGGATGCCAGCTGCGCTCCACCTTTGGAGGTACCACATTGACATTGCCAGGCAACAAAATGCTCACCTCTTTCTACACCATTCAGGATACTCGCCAGCAATAGGAAGTAGGTATGTAGAGCTTCCCCAAAAAGACCGAGATATTGTCTGTAGCCTCAGAACCAATAGGCATCCTTACGTCAGGTCGTGACGTGTTCGCACTATTTGTGGAGGAGCAACAACGCTCTTTTTCGCCTTCAGGAACAGCAAAGAGAACGCACACAGTAAGATAGTTGAGGATTCCATGATCCTTCCAGCTCTGTTGAGCATGAGGATGCATGTCTATTTCAGGACCAACTTGAGGAGAGATGTGTTTTGCGTTCTGACGTTAGCACTCACCGGAAGTTCTCGCGCGTTCACGTGTCCATCTAGGTGGGTAAACGCGCCGGCACGTGCGAGATGAGAGAGGAGAAGAAAAGAGAAAGGAAAAGGAAAAAAAAAATAAAAATAAAAATAAAAAAAAAAATAAAAAAACCCCCGAAATCGCTCACACCAACGCTGCGGTGCTGCAAGCAGAAATAAATTTTCGAATCATACACTTCCTATTTTCCAATTCCTGTCTGTCGTCACAGTTCCTCCTAGGCCCTCTGTTGAGCCAGCACCGCAACAACAGTTTCCCCGATTCTCTGATTTCAACCCGTGAGGCACGTACTGCAGTACCCTGTCCTCATACGAGCGCCGCCGGGCCGGCCTTCAGCTGGGGACCCTTGAAAATTGCAGCAGAGAAACAGTCGACCATTCAGAGGTCAGAAGCGCACCAAGGAAGTCTCCACCGTTTGGAAACGCATTCGTATCTTGAGGTGAAGCGTGGCGAACTCTAAGTTGACTTCGCAGGCAGGAAAAGCCTACAGAGGCGCAATCTATGCGCCTTGAAGAGGCAGCAACTTCACCAGGAGGCTCTGCTGAGGCTGGGGCAACTCAAAGCTGAAAAATGGCATGAGAGAGTTGCTGTCGCCAGGCGTGGGCGAGAAGAAAACGACACTGTTTGTGATTAGTGCGGTTTCAGGATTTAACCCCTGAGATGGCGATCGCAAAAGAAAAAACACACACGGCCGCGGTGGATCGGAAGCCTCTCTCGACGCCATTCGGAAGTCAAGATGCAAAGGCGAAGATCGAGACGCGATAAATTCGGAGCATTTATCGCGGTGAAGACGCGCAAAAATGGTCCTCCCTATAAATATATACCCGCATCGCAGGATCCGCTTACTAGAGGGAGTGTCAACTGGTATTTGGACACAGCCCTGTGCACGGGCAGTGTGCATGCCAAGGGTTGCGTCGGTAGGAAGTTGAAACGAATAGCCATCACCTCAAAACAAGCAGATCCCGCCCCGACACCCGGGATTTTCTTAGGCTTGGTGACGATTGTTTGGAGACAAGCAGAAATCCAAGCTCAAGGCCAGCCCGCCCCGGAGCTTGGGGATCTTTCGAACTCTTCTTGAACAGCTCGCCTTGTTAAAGATCGGTTTCTGCCGCTTCTGTTGAGTCATTTGCGAATCAATAGATCCTCTGGATCGCGACTGACAAATTGTCCGGAATGAAACCTCGCTCCTTGCGCAAATATCAATGAATATGGAGCCAGACCATTCTCAAATTTTCCCGCTCCCTCCCTCACAACCTCTTCACGGCACCAAGCGCCCGCGTCGTGTCCACCAGAGCTCAACGCCCTTGGCTGAAGGAGAATGTGCGTCGCCATCGCCTCTTCTACCAGGCCAAACCCAGGTCACTCCTGAGGTCTTAGACCACATATACGGATTGAAACACCTCGACGATCAACAAATCTTCGACCTGCTGCGTGCCGCTCGCTATCGTGGTTTGTGTTTTGGCCCCCGTTTGTTCAGATATGCTTGCTAACGCTTCAATTAGATCGATCGTCCGTGTCAACCTTTGACAGTCGCGCGTCGTCGTACCTCAGCGCTCCCTCTAGAGTTCCTAGCGTGTTTTCCGACCCTAGAGATTCCGTTGCTTCAACCGATACCTGCTACACTTCATTCAGCGCGTCTTCGCGCTTCTCACAAGCGCCTACCCTTGCATCAGCACCACCAAAGAACTTTGAATGCACGTTTTGCGACACTTCTTTGAAGTCGAAATCATACTGGAAGTCGCACGAGGAGGAATTCCACGAGCAGGCGAGAAAATGGAAATGCCCCGATTGCGAGCAATGGTTCAACGCAGGGAAACGCTTCAGAGAACATCACTACAAGCGCCACGCCTGCGAGAATTGCAAGCAAAGCAAAGAAAATGGGCATGGAAACACCAGGAAAGCATCGCCGTGCGTCAAGAAGGTTGAACAAATTATGCACCGCAAAAATGCTTGGGGCTGCGGATTCTGCGCTAAGCTCCTCACATCTTGGGAAGAGAGGTGCGAACACATTGCAATGCACTTTGAAGAGGGAAAGTCCAAGTCGGAGTGGGAATTCACAAACGTGATCCTCGGTCTCCTCCAGCAACCGGATGTTTCCCTAGCATGGAACAGACTTGTTTCGAAACAGCACGGAGAGCTTCGGCAAAACTGGCCACAATTTGCCTGGGATTCCAAGAAATCCCACCGATTACGGTTTTCCTTGGAGGAGCAGTGGAACACGCGGGTGTTCAATGTCGATAAGCTCATTGAAGAAGTGTACAAGCTCGGAGTGCCTCCGCCCGCGTCGCCCGCGGTGCAAAAAATCGAGATGGCCGAGGTCGATGTAAAAGGAACCCCTGGTCCCATCACCACGGACCTCTCGATGCGTATGTCTATGGATATTGACCCGGTCAAGGCCTCGCGAGCTATGTCTTCACACATTGCTTCTTCGCAATCTGGTTCTTCGCAAACCGTTCACGAACCCCAATGGGCCATTCCTTCCCAGCCAGCGTCGAAAAGTGCTGGGACAGATCATGGCATGTCCAGCTCCAACTTCATGGACGATGCTTTTTCGCAGTCACTCCCGAACGATTTTCACACCGGGCCTTTGTTCAACGACATTTGTTTCAACGCTCACGACATTGAGACCTTTGACCACATTGGGGCATACATGGATTACACGGCGAATCATGTCGAGCACCCAACCCAGTTTGGTCCGAACATAGGGTTCCCCAAGTCGGACCCGCCCTCTTGCTTCGCTGCTCCTTCTCAATCCCCACCTCTGTCGAATTCTCATCAATTTAAGCCCAGGCTCGTTTCCATTCCTTCAAGAAGGGATCTATCTCAGGACAAGGCGCTCCCACCTCCACCCATGAAAGACCAAGGGTTCACCCAATTTGGCACTAGAAGACGGCCGGATATCCCGTCGCAAAACGGTCTGGGGTGAAGCACAAATTCTTTCTTGGTGCCTCAAGGCTTTGGCGGCCATCACCTGCACCGTTGCTTGAGGAATCAATCTCATAACCACACGCACCCTTGTACGGACTTGCGACTGGATGATTACCCATACCTAAACGATACCCAATCCACGGCTGTGTAACAGTCGTGCACCGGCTGGTCCCGGTATTATCCAATGCGACCACTGTTGCGCCCGCACTACGTGGCCCGCTTACGAATCGCGGACGGGTCTTCGCAGCCTGCTCACCGGTTCACTAACGACGTCACGGGCAGTCGATCAGACTCTCTGATACTACCACTTTGGCTGCGCCCGGGGTGACCAAGTCCAGATTTGAGATCAGACCTGGCACTCTCTTTCTTTTATCCTTTTCATAAGGAGTCATGCAAATGGATGGAGATGCTGTTGAACATTACCATGGCGGCAGTGTTGATCCTACAGAGACGGGGTGGTAATCTTATAGTAGGGTAGCAGTAGAAGCAGGCTTGATGGCTGCTCCCGGTGCTGGTTTTCGGTCAGCTGGACCTAACTCATTGATAGACATAGAACGGTATCCGAAAACGGAAAATGCATGATTACTACCACGCTTTGTTGATCTACCGAGCTGAAGTGACACGACTTAAAAGTCTTTCAATCACCACTCTGAGAGGAATCTGGTGCCACCCCAATAATGCCAAAGTACAAACCAATTTACCATCCCTTCTCCTTCCTTGCTCCCTTCCCCTTCTTCT
>KV745108.1:0-43716 GCA_001692735.1 Lepidopterella palustris CBS 459.81 | reverse complement strand
TTTCTCCCCCTTTTTTCCCTCTTTTAGTTTAAGTATAGTAATATACTAAAGTATTAATAAATAGTTTACTATAATATTATAAAGCCTATATTAGCTAAAACTATAGTATATAAAATAGTAATATAGTATAAAACTTTAGGAAATAATAGTATTAAAAGTATATACTTAGGTATTAGTATATAGTATAATTAGCTATTATTTAATAGTTTATAGGTAAAGAGAGAATTATAATAGCTATATTAAAAGGTTATAAGTAATATAGGTATATATAAAAATATATTTAATTAATATTAAGCTAGGTATATATATTTATAATAATATTAATAAGTATAAGTTTAGTATATATAGGTGGTTTCTAGAATATTATTAATATTAGTGGCTAGAATTTAGTTAGGCTAAACTTTAGTATTCTAGAAATAGTAAGTAAGATTTAGTAACCTAAAATATAGTATAATAACGTACTCTAAATATAGTAACTAGAGTTTAGTAGCCTACGCGTTCTAAATATAGCGACTAGAATCTATTAACTTAATAACCTATAGTAGTTCTACGTTTTACTATAATTACTATAAATTAATTAATAAGAATAAGGTAGACTTTAGTTCTTTAATATTAACTATCTAACCTCTAAATTACTAGAAGCCGGGCTAATATCTATATTCTTTACTTTATATAATTATACTCTTAACTTTAAAATACTTAATAATATAGCTTTTTATTAGAAACTTTTTATATAATATTTTTTAATACTCCCTACTATTTATTATATTAGAGAAAGAGTCACTATAAGTACGCCTTTAATAATAGTGCCTATAGTTTAATAAATTACTATTCTACCTAAAGAGATAAGTAAACTTCTCCGGGACAACTAGTTCCGGTTACAGTTGCGGTTCTAAGCAGCCGCCGCTTTAACTTAAGCTAAGGGTAAGTTGCCCTAAGCGAACTAGAATTAGGACTAGGCGGGGCAGAACTGGACCTAGGCGGGGCCTAAACTAGACTAAGCAAATCCTAAGTATAAAAGAAGGGGCCTATTTAGGGAACCCAATGCTCGGCTATACTTTCCTAACTATAGGGTTCGGCTAAGCCTACTACCTTCGGCTTAGCCACCTCCTGTAATCCTTCGGCTATAGATAATATAGTTTAATTTTATATATCACCGCAACTACCTGCTATAAAGCTAAGTAATAGCCCTTTATTAAGAGGCGCAATTTCCAGGCATTTAATACTTGGTGGTCGCCAAGTAACGGGATTGAATCTAGAGCTAGGTGGCGCGTTGTTATACAAATACAGCTAATAGAGAACCTATAGACCATAATCTAATTATAGGACTCTTTTGGCTAAGTGTAGGCGCAGGATTTATGCGAGGCGGGGAATAAGAATAGTAATTAGATAGCGGCGCAATACTTGGGTAAACAGGGCTAAGTAGGGGATAATTACGTTTGTTAGATATTAAGGTGGGCGGATTTATATAGGAATAGTCTAGTAGAGAATAAGGGGTTTAACTTTAGCAGTTTGGTCTTTGCAGGCGCAGGTATAATTAAACAACTAAGATTTATCAATATTCTAGAACGTATAAATTCACAGCAGTACAGGGAAGTTAAGCCTGCCCTTCCTAGAATAAGCCCTAACAATGCCTAATTCTGTACTTAGTTGCTCCTACTAGAGCGCTTACTTTCTTTAAGAGATAGTGTTATACTCCTAAAAATCTGTACATCCCACCGAAAAGCTTATTAGTTATAGACAAAAAGCTCTATCCTAAGCTTAGCGAATAGATTCTTTACGATAATTATTTTATATGCCTATAACTTGGAGTTGCTAATTAAGCGGACCCGCTCGCCGATTGTATGAAAAACCCAAAGCCGAAGATAATTCAAGCCTAAGCGCTAGACGAGTTAAGCTATACAAGGCTTAGCATATAGTATAAGTATAATTTATGCAGCCTCCAGCTTATTCACCCACTAAGCACTTAAGGCAACGTAGGCTAATCTAGTTTATAGTAAATAAGAACACACTATTGTGTAATATTGTCTGCCAGTTAACGTATCTTATAGGTTAGAGGTAGAAGGGCTATACGTATATCTTAAATAGTTCTAGTTCTTATTATATATATCCTTAGGTATTATCCTGTGCATCCTAAAATTAGTTGAACCTAGACGTAATAAGGGATAACAGGAGTACATTCACTATATATTTACGGAAAGTATAAGAATAGTTCAATTTACTCCTATTAGGGCGAAATAACTAACTATCTCAACGCCTTTATCTGCATCGCCTTACTGTCTATATAATCTAATATAGGCCTACGGTTTAAATTAAAAGGTTAGGCGTTCTAAGTTTGGATAACTATTTTAACCTACAAAGCTCTATTATTACCTATTATATCTCCCGTATAAATTCATTACAAAGTTCTTCTAGCCGCTTCTTTAGACCCTTCTCAGCTACCCGTTTTCTCTTCTAATTTAGCAAGATAGCCCCTAGTACAGCCCGCGGTTTTAGAATCTCTACTTACTTAAAGTCAATTATTATTGCCTACTTAGTTATAGTATTCTAAAGTATATTGCGAGGTATCGTATCTTAATATAATACCTTTAATTAATAGATAGCCTGTAAAGCACTCTTAACTTATTAGGTTATATGCGCCCTATTATCGGCATATATATATTAATGGATAATAGTTTCTCTAAAGCTAAGAAATATAATATAAATAAGCTCCGCAATTCCTTCGTAATAATAGGGTTTATTAAGGTCAATATTCCCGAGGAAGCGTAATTTAAGAATTTAGAAGTTAGAAACCAGAAATTTATATTTTTAATTTTACTTTAAGATATATTTTATAGAGATATCTTTCGGTATTTATATTATTAGAATTAGTATACGTATTTAGTTTTATAATCTAAATTCTTAAGTTATCTAAATTTCAAATCACACTTCCTAAATTTATAAATACGGATATAGTTAAACAAATTACAAATCCTAAGAAGTATTTTGTAAGTGCGGTTATATATTCGGCTAGCTTTACCTAAGCTATTTTAATAAATCCCCTGCTCTAGCAAATCCCTATAAGTAACTTACTTGCTTATCTTTATTAACAGCTGTAACTCTATTACAACTCCGAGAAAGTATTAAATATTAAAGCGGCTAGCTATAGTATCTACAAAACATATTTACTAGAGTACTATATATAAGCAAACCTATAAATACGAATTTAGACTTTTAATTAATCTAATACCTTTAATGTTAAGTTTAAAATCTCTGTTTGCCCTAACAGCAGTTTCTAGATACTTATATACAAGTTCCTTTTCTGCGCTCCTAGCTAAGGCAACCCTAATTTATATAGTGTTCTTAATCTAAAACATTATATTAACGGCAAGCTTAGAAACTCTAAATTAATTATTGCCTTACCTATTTTCCGTTAAAATAATAGGCCCGAAGTTTTCCTAAATCTCTAGAAGAGATATTATTAGTAGCATCGGCTTACTATAGGAAGAGTTTCTATACGCTCTTTCTTGCTACTTTGTTTAGGTTGTTATATCGGAGTGCAAGATATATTCTACTCTGCATAGCTTCGTTAAATATAGTGACCCTATTTATTATAAGAAATATAACGCCTTAGAAATACTCTAGTTGCCTTAAAAAAACTAATACTAAGCTATTGTGTTGAAGATAGTAAGGCGATTATTATTTAAGAAAGATATTAGCCTTATTAAAAAGAAGAATAGCGCTCTAGCGTTAAATAATATTAAGGATTAAAGATAGCTATATTTTTAAAATAGCTAGATTTAAACTAAGGTCTTCTGCAGAAGCCTTCCTATAGTTAGACTAGTATATAAATTCGTTTAGTAAGGGAATAAACCATATAGAGAGGTTTTTTCTAGAAATTGGTAACTCCTTTAGCTGTTAGTGTCTTTCCTACTCTAGGTAAGCCACTGGAATTAAAGATTAGCCCGTTAAAATAGCCAATACTAAAGCAAAAACTTACTATAGTAGAAAGATTAGGCCTTGTCCCTTACCTAAAATTACGTTATTAAATATTACCTGTCTAGACCTAGACCGGTGGCCCTTAATAAGTACTTAAAGTATCTTTTTCTTTTCTTCCAGGAATACAAGTAACTGAAATACTAAGGAATTCTATCTAATATTCTTTATATTGGCGACGGCAAATTCACCTAGTTATATTTATATTAGTATATACAATCTTTTAAATCAAGAAAAAGTAAGGGATATTTAACCCTATTATTTATTCGCTAAGCTAAAGCCAAGAACTATTAGATTGCAGATTAGATAGTCCTCGTCCCTTATCTCTTAGAAAACTAGATTCTTTCTCTTTACCTTATCTTACTATATTTTCTTCTTTTTAGTATTAAAATTAATTGTGTAAAATCCCTAATAAGATGTCTTATCGACTTGCGGCTTACTATAGTTAGGATTGGTATCTTTAAACGCTATCGCGTCTACTATAGTGCGGCCCCTTGCGGAAAATTTCAACGGACCGTCTTTAGTCTAAAAGTAAGCGAGACCGTTATACTTATAGTAATTAATTCCTCTAAGAGACATGAACTTTTAGCTATTATAAATAAGATCCTGCCTTATCTTAGCTTCTATCTTATAGTACTTTAGCGGAAATACATTAAGGGATGTAATTTTCCTTGTTAAATAGAATTCCGGGATAGAGAAAGTGGTTATTACCTTGCTGAAGACCTTGCTGTTGTAGCTAAAATAGTAATACTTAAGTTTAAAGCTTTTTTCGCTAAAAAGTAAAGTCTTTAACTTGCCTAAGTTGTATATAAGGTATCTAGGTTAATCTAAACCGTTGTAAATTGTAAAAATATATATATTCGGCCGGAATAACGCCTAAATAAGGCTAAAGGTAATCTTGCTATACTCTAGAAGTAGTAGGAGACTCTTAGTTATAGATACAAAATGGGTTTTAATAAAACCTACTAGTATATTAAGATACTAGGCGCTAATTAAGTTAGGGAAAAGACTGCCCCGATAGACCTTTAACTAGGAAAGGAAACTATATAAGACGCCTGGCGAAACCTAAATGTACAATTAGAATAAGGCTATATCTATAAAGATCTACTCACAGTTAGCTTATCTTCTCTAAGGGAGATAGCTTTTACATCTTTTAATAATAACCGTAAGATATCTCTTAACTCTTCTAACTTTATATCTAAGTACGTACTAAAGAATTTATTAGACTTATCTAGCTCGGGGTTAGCTTCTGTATTAATACTTAAAGGTAAGAAATAGACTAAATTGCTGCCGAATAATAAACAAGTACTTATTATACTTATTATCTCTACTTGACTTGCTTAAGAACGTCTCTACAACTTTATACTTATAGTTCGCTCTATTCTAGCTGTAGACTATATTAGTATATATCTAGATATATTTCCGGTTTTAAGGGGTATATATCTCCTTTACTAGCTTGAATTTAACTTTAAAAGCTTTTATTCTAGGTTTATTTTTCTCTTCAATTACTTAAACCCTAGGAGAAGGAGGAGAAAAAAGAGAAGAAGAAAAAGGCGGTAGTATTTCCGGCGTCACTTATGCTATTTTCACTATGTCCTTAAATAGCGCAGCCACTTCAAAGGCAATAAGCTGCCCTATATACCTATAGCGCAAATAGGGTTGACTTAGGCTACTTAGAGGGGTATAAGCGTTTAAGGGTGCTGCTATAATAAGCTTAAATACAACTAATATTATTACTCTATAAAACTTTGATAAGGCAGTATAGATTTAAAGTGTAAGGAGGTTAATAGTATTGTTCTTAAGAAAGGTCCGCCCTTTTTTATACCTATTAATATAAGATAAGCTACAGCAAATATTTACGGCTTACCTCTCCTAGTTACGCAACGCCTTCCCTATTAATATTAGACATATATTAATATAGTTCTAGCGTAGAGAACTTAGCTTAGATTCTGTAGAGATATCGCCGTGGCTTATATACGGGATCTTAGTGCTAATTACTAGAGGTTAAATAAAACTCGTGCGCTATTAAAAAGCGTTTGCAGGAATAAATTAGTTATATTAATATTTATTGGCCTAAGGCGTACCGAACCCTTCTATTATAATATAGCACTATCTTTAGTGGCGGTATAACTTCTATAAGCCGGAGTCTTGGCCACCTGGCGGCTCGTTAAGGGTAGCTAAATTCTAGGAAACTTCTATTAGCCTAAACTTCTGCAACGGTTCCTAAAACCAAAGACAACCTTCTAAGCCTACTTTTGCTACCTCTTTATCTACTATTTACTTACTTGGCCCTTATTTTTAGTCCCTCTCGGTATATTATTAACAACCGTTATTACGTAGTTAGAGCTTCTAGTTAATAAAGTTAAACAGCTTAAGTTAAGACTCTATAATATCTATTCCTCTAAAGACCAGTGGGGCACTCTAGTTAATTTAAGCTTAAGACTTTTAGAAGCGGCGTCGAAACTTCTAGAAGAAATTAAAGCGCTTAGAGAATCTTATATATATAAAGCTTAGAAAGAGAGCGAGAAATATAGATTATAGGTACAGTTAATAAGGGTAAGTCTATTTAAAAAGAAACGGCTGCAGAAACTAGTAATATTTAGAAAAAATATTATTTTAATATTTAAGGGCCCTAAATATTTAAAGTTTAACTCTTATAATATAAGGTTAAGGAAGGTATTAACGCGTACAAGATACAAGATAATCCGCGGTTTAAGTCCTAATAGGGTGGTTTTATAGGCAATTGCCTACGCGCCTACCCTTTAGGCCTCTAGCTTAATAGGCACGGATGTATTTAATTACCTTATTAACAATATTAAGCTAGAGGTGCTCTAGATATAGCCACCACTAATATATAAAATACTGCACGATCTTAACGAAGCTAAATTAGTATTATAGTATTCTTCTAAATACTATAATTTTCTTAAAGGTTTTTCTTGCCGAGTCTATAATAAAAGGAGTGGAGCTAATTAATAACTAGCCATTAACAATCTATTAGGCCGGAGGGATAATCCGGTGCGACGTAGGAAACGTAGGCGTATAGAAGGGGAATACGTTCTAGTTTAACAGTTAGATTAAGCCTAGTAGCTGTTACGTAGTAATAAAATAGGTAATTAGTTAACAGATACTAATAGATAAGTTTAATATTCTATAGGTACGTAAATCTGTTTATTAATTACAGTATATAACTAATTTATATTAGACCAGTATTTACTAAAAACCAACTATAATACTAGTTTAAATATAGGGAATACTCTATCTGCTTAGACTCTACAAACTCTATATACCTAAATTACAAATTAAACACTAGGTACGCAAGGCTCTTCTTGCTTATAATAAACTATTTACTTATTTATTAAAGAGGAAGGTAAATTATAGGAAGAAACCGCCGTATTATTAGACAACTAAAATATACAAGGTTTACAAGGCCTGTACCTTAAAATAGACTAGATTAATACTTATATAAAATAGATTCCTTATTAGACTCCCGTTCCAACGCTATAGTTTAAGCCTGTCTAGTAAACTATAAATTTGTTGTAAACCTTAGATTTATAGCGCTTATTAGCTTCCTCTAGTAATATTAGGATAGCCATCCGAACCTACGTATAGTATACTCTTAGGGCGGGGTACCGTTGCTATCTATTAATATTATATTAGAATCGGCTCTTAGGTTAAGCGCGAAAATTAAACTCTCTCTTTAATTATACAAAGCGTTAATTCAATACAGTCTTACCTTTATAAGCTAAGAGCAAAAGTAGTATATAGAAGAATTGCTAAATAACCTGCAAGTCTTACTAGACTTTATAATAAGGATAATAAAACTAGTAGGTTCCTTAGGGCCTGTAACTATATTCCTTATTATATTACTAAAAACTCTAATAGCCCCACCGCCGCCGTTTTTCCTAATAAGGATTGCATGAACCGATAAGTCCACTAACTTAAGATCTTTCCTAATTGTTAACGGGCCTATACCAACGGGCTCACCACACTAGATAGTATTTAGCAAGGATATTTTGTGTCTATTACAAGTAATTATAACCCTCCTACCAACTATATAGCCTTTTCCTTGAGCTTCTAATCGTTATTTACAATATTATTAACCGAAACTATATCCTCTCTATTCATTATTACTAAAAGTATATATTCTGGAAATTTCCCCTTCTGCGTAAAAGCCGTCTAGTATAGATTACGGTAGGTCTAATAAAGGAACTAGTTTTCCCGGTAAGCGGCCGGTATTAAAGGTAGCTGTAATGTATAAGTTACTAATTCTTAAAAGATAGCGCTAATACTAGATTATTAAAGGACAGGTAATTAGAAATAAGAAGGTACTGTCTGTTAAGGAGCGCGTCTAGTAGCTTTACCTATAAATATAAGTAGCCGCTATAGAGAACAAAGTTGTGTATCTACTTCTTACCTTAACGAGCTAGAAGTAAATTAAGAAGAGGTATAGTACGCGAAGTTATAAGAGCCGAGTTAGAAGATAAATATAAGAGGGACTCTCCGGCTTCTAATAAATAAGCTTACGCGCGACGTATAAAGTAAAGGGGAAGAAGAGGCTTATAGCGCAAAGAAAAAGTTAAAATAAAGTTAATTATAGAGTATACCAGCAGAGAACGTTAATGCCCGACTTCTTAGAGGAAGAAATTATAAAACGGCTAAATGCCTCCCGCTTCTAGTAGGGCGTATTTTACGTGATTAACGCCTAATAGAGGTATTTAGCACAGCCTTATAGAGCCTTTATTTACCTTAAATCGCCTTAGATACCTTATATTATCGCCCTTACCTTCTTCCCGTAATTCTGGTGCTTACAACAGCAGGGTATAATTAAATTATAGCCTAATCTTAATCGCCTCTACAGCGTCATCAGCCTTATATATCTATAAACCTATACGCAGCTGGTGGTTTAAAAACAAATTTGCCTAGTAAAAAGCTTCTAAGTGTATAGTTATAAATATATCTATTCTTTCTTAATACCGACACAATATACAGCAAATACTATAAACCCCTTAGGACCTATTCTTTATTTCGTCAACTTTGGGGTTACCTGTCTTAATTACCATAGAATTAACCTTAAAGTTTAGTGCGCAAAGCAGCCACAACTACTAGCCTAGTATTAAGTGCGTTAGATTCCTCTCTAGGACTTAATAATAGCCAATAATATAAATAGGCGTTATGGTAGTTAAGGGCGGTAAAAGGCCTCGGCTACCTGCGGACTCTAAAACTTAGGCGGCCACCTAAAAATTTAAGCCTACACAAGGAGGTTATATAGCTTCTATTAGGGCATAATAGTTTTTTTAGATTGAAATCGCAGTGCACCCTCTACCTAGTATAGTTTAGCGCCACTATATACCCGAATGAATTCCGTGAGTTAGTATAACGTTTATGCGTGTATTTAATTAAAGCAGATAAAATTAACGTTCGGTATATTTTATATTAAACCGGCACGTAACCTAAATTTTATTTTAAATGACTTTAAGTCCCTTTAATTACACTCTATAACATTTTCTACTTTATTCGCGCTTTATTCCGGCAATAGCTTAACGTATTTTTGTTACGTGCCGATTAAATTATAATCCCATTACTATTAGGCATCTAGCTTGCTAAACCCACCTTAGGCAAAAGTTTAATTACGAGACGGACTATATACAATAGGCTAGAAAGTTTAATAATATATAGAATTCTATAAGGTGTTAAGTCCTAATTAACTGCGCTGTTGCCAGCCGTAACCCTAAAACAAAATTACCCCTAGTATACTATAAGGCAGCCTTAAACGGCGTTAAGGTGTAAGTTCTTCTATCTCTATATCTATTACTTATAAGGGATTAACAAGGGCGCAGGAACTTAATAAGCCCTTTACTGCCTTTATATTAACGTCTAGAAGCACAGTATACTTAGAGTAGATATAGGCCTCCCTAAGTTAATTCGTACACTATAAACGCCGATCTATAGACGTCCGGCACCGATACTAGAATATTAAGAACTATTAGAGTGCATATAGCTTATCACTATAGACGTATTGTAGGCAACTATAGCTAAGCTGTAGAAGCACAGCGTTAATAATAGATAAGGACAATTTAATTATATTATGTTAAACTTAAGCTACTTAGCTAGTAACTATTTTCTACGCAATTCCTAAATCTATAATTTACTAAGAGGAGGCTATCTACGTTATATTATTAAAGGAACTCTTTTAAATTTATTGTGTGACGTACTTAAGGAGTAGGGTAGCTATATTTAGGGCATTTGCCGTTTCTTATACCGTAATAGCGTGGCGGTTATATACCGCTGCACCTATTTCCTTAGATTTTACTAGTACAAGGGGTGGTCTTACCTATAACACAATGCCCGTAGTTAAAATTATATAATTTAGGTTAATATATAGTTGAATGCTGACTTCCTAAAAACATTTAGTAAAGGGTCTAAATATACGTAGAAGCTTCGCGTAGTACGTATAGGGTAAGCTTATACTAAATACTTATTTATGCTATATTTATTCCTAACGTTAAAAGTAGAGAATCTTAAGGTCTTTATATTAAAAGGCGCTACCGTAAGACCTAATATAATATTTATATTACTAGGCGAGGCTGCTCTTAGGTACTTGTTTAGATCGGGCGCTGCTACCTAGTTAATATACTAAAATTACAATAGTTAGCACTTCTTACTATAGTTGTACAAGCCCACAAAATTAAAGAGTTATATAAGTTAGGAGTATCTACTTAATTCGTAAATTCTAAAGGCGCGTTTATAATAACGCCTATATTTTTAGGGCTGTATCTCCTGCAAATATTAGTTATATAAGTAATTTAACAAATTACAGCACGGCCAATTACTATAAGTCCTCTATGTAAGAGTATAATTCTATACAGATAAGGGCGATAATATAGGTATCTCTAAGGCAAAGCCACTAAAGCAACCTATATGAATTAAAAGTATACTTAAATAGCGTCTTGGTTTTTAAAAATTATTGTAGAAGTTTAAGGCTAACGGCGTAAAGTACCCCCCTAATTAAAGTAGGTTAACAGAATTCGGCGTATATTTATAGACTATAATATAATAAAGAACCTGCCCCGTATAAGTTATACCGCCACTAATAATAATAATCTAATTATATTCCTTCCCCTACGCTTAGGTTTAATACAATATTAAATAACCAATTTATTCCTATAAACACCTTTTATTAGTATATAAGTCTTATTCCTAAGTTCCTACGAATTAATTAGTGCAATTGTATCTCCCTTTACCCCTATCTACGCTATTAATTAAGATACCGTATACAACCTGCAATAATACTACTTGCTAAGGTAAGGCCCTACTTTTATAGGGCTAAATTACAATAGAACATTGCGATTAAGAAGGGTATTGTATAGCTAAAAGAGCGGCGCAGTAATATTCGCGGTATAGTGGTAATAGGCCGAAATGTATAAGAATGGGGCAGATTATCCTTAAGAGATTAATACTATTAATTACTCTAATATTATACTTCAAATTAGCACTACCTTGTCTATCTTAGTTAGGTTACTTTTCTATTCAACTATTTATTCTGTAAGTATTGCCTACTTAGTACGCCTTCCTTGTGCCTAGGCGCAACAAAGTTATTCACTCGTCCTTCTCTTTCTAGTAATAGTATAGTCCCGCCTTAGGTTAGAATAAGAGCCCCGTTTACAGAGAGTGTATTCACGTTTATATAGGGACTATTTTAACTGTTTCTCTACCTTCCACCTAAAAGTCATTTCTATTATTATACCTAGCCGCCAATTGAATCCGTCCACCGCCTTAAGCACTTCTAATCCAAGGGTCTAGGAGAACAGTACTTCCACAGCCAATAGAGAATTCGGTAGTACGGGAGCCGAGGGCAGTACTTTAAATAACACTTTAGGAAGTTCCTAGGTAAACAATTCAACTCCTATAACCTCTATTTTGTAAGGGGGGACTACAACAGAAATAAAAAACCTAGGGCTTAATACTTTCTCTAAATCTCCTGCGAGCGGATAGGAAACTTACTAGCTTAATTAATTAATAATTGTTATTCCCGTAAGGGATACTTATTTAAACCAAAAATAGATATATATTCTATAATTAGTTAATACAGAGAAAAAATAATATTCTATTAGAGCCTCTAGTAACGCAAGAATACTCTCTATACTAAATTAAATTATTTCACGGTGTCTGCTTACTATATTACTGCCTTTCTTGTTGATTTTTTTTAGGGTTAATGCGGCCACACTACTCTAATAGTTATTTGCGATATAGTAAGAGGGGCTGAAAACCGGGGTCAACGGGCAATATTATTATTGTCCTTAAGAGGAGGGCGGTGTTATAGGCTGTGCCGCTATAGCTATTTAATACCCTAATCTAAAATTTAGGCCAACTCTACCTATTCTTTCTATAGGCCTTGAATATATACTCCCTTTTTTTTTTTTTTTTTAAAAAGCTGCAGTATAACCTTTATCCACGTTAAGGTAATTCTTATACTTGTAGTATTCTTCGCTTAAAATTAGGGTTATATAGCTATTGCAGACGGGCTTCTTTAAGTAAAATAAAGTAGTTATTGGCGTTAAGAATTCTAGAAGGGCTAGTTACTTACTTATAGTACTTCTTAGTAATTCTCCACAACACGTTCGGATTGCTGTGTTATTAAGAACTTGCCGGACAATATCTTTAATTAGTTTATTAAAATGCAATAAGAGTTTCTAAATAGAAGGCCTTTTTAAAACAATAGCTATACTCTAGCTTTTAAGTAACCTAAGACGTATAATAATAGAGCGTTCCGTCGCTTTATTAAGCACATTAATAGTGCTTTAAAGATTAGAAGTAATATTTATAATTCCCTTACGCAGCAAGTATACCTCTATAATAGGTATATTACTAGAGAAATTTGCATTGTTAGCTAGGGATTTAATAGATTAGACTTATAAGGTAATAGTATTTGTAGACTAAATAAGCACGTGAATAGCGTCCTAAAGGGAGACTAGATAGCTATATATTAAGCGGAGGGGTTCCTGTCTATAATTCTAAGGTGCGTTGTTAGCAATATTTAGGTCGCGGACTAAACCCGCTATATTCTCAATATCTATTTCTATTATAGCCTTAAAGCAGGCTCGAAGCGCGTCTTTAAGTTTAGGGATAGATACGGAAATTTAGAACCGATAATACGAAGTACCTGCTAATTAATATAGGTTTACAGAATTTAGTTAGATATTGATAAGTTACAAGGTAGGCAAGAACCTAGCCCGCAGAAGTTATACCGCTACCTATAATAATAGCTCTAATTACGTTCTATCCCGCTACACTTCCGGTTTAATTAATATTACAATAACTAATTCCTTCCCGTAAACGCCCTTTAACGGCACTAGTTTTATATAATTTATACTTTTGCGTATATATTAGAGCAACTACAACTTAGTCTAGCGGGACTAAGATCCCGTATATAAGCTACAGTAATGTCTTTATAGCTAGGGCAGAAGTGTACGCCAGGGCTTTTATTAAGTTAAGCTCTCTATTATATTGGAAACGATATTAATATATATTATCCTAGAATTAATTAGGGGGGTAGCGTGGATATTCTTAGTATAGCTACTACTAGTCCCTCGGAGTCAAACTAAATTAAGCTACTAAGTGAACTTAAAAAGAGATATTACTAGACAAAAGAACCCTACGGTGCAGCAAGGGTAGTAGATTATAATAGCGGTTAGCGACGCAATAGAGCTAAACAACAAGTTATAGAATTTCGGAAGAAATTAGACTTAATTTCTCTATATACTGGCAAGCTAGAATTTAGGGGAAATTACTGTTGGGCTACCACGCTAGTACTATACCTTAAGTATAGAGCCGTCCCTAATTTTCGTGCAACTATTCCTTTGCTGTGACACCCTAGACAAGATTATCACTAAATATAGTCCGCAGCTTTATTGTAAGCTATACTATTATCTTTCTCCCTCTCTAGAGCCTTTGTTTTTCTATAACCAAATGCTTATAAGCGGTAGAGTGTAGTTATATTAGCCTATAGGGTTTATTAGACCCGGGGAAAGGCATCCAACATATTCTTCTTTTTAGAAGAGTTAAAGTATTCTAGTCGGATAGCAGGTAAATCTAGAGGTGGCTCTTTCCTACCTAAGCCTAGGCACTCTAAAACGTTAGAGTTCTTAGTATAGTTGCTATAGAAACGCCTAAGCTTAAGTAGCTCAATAGCCTAGTATAGCCTAGTCTTTAAATTATGGATAAAATTTTAATAGGTTGTCTCCCTAAACCGAGGGATTTTATATACACCCTTTGGGTAAGCGTAAGCTTCCGGGACAAGGTAAAGCTCCGGTTTAGTATTAAATAACTGCAACTAGATTAATTAGCTGTACTATTATCTGTGCTTAGGGGCGTTAAAGCTAAATACCTAATAGTGTAGAGTAAGGCTGCTAGCAGTATTTAATCTCTTAGTCTTCTTTTTATATCTAATATTATATACGTTCAACAAGTAAGCCTTCTTACTGTAGTTGCCTAACATTTTCGCGTTGTTGTGGGCGTGTAGGTGCCGAAAAGGGTTTTTCTTAGTTAGGCGGGCGTACTAGAAAGTATAAGATTAGCTTAGTAGGAATATTAGTATTCTAATATATATATTTAAAGTCTCGGATATAGATATAGTTGCCGCTATACTTGTATGCCGTGACTATATTAGCGGGGAAGGCCTTATCCGGCTAATAAGCGCTTAACTTCCGGTTTACAACGTTCTTATTAAAAGGGGGGATTAGTAGGCAACAAAATAAAAGGGCAAGGGCCTGCTAGTTATTAAGCTTAAGTGCGCTATTCTCCGGGATATTAAGTGCTTCAAATAGTTTAAAACAGCCTAGAATCTTAATCACTACTAGAAAGTCTATAGTGGAGGGAGGTATAGCTACGGGCAAGCCTAGAGAGGTAGAATAGGTAAGGTTGTACGTAGAGAGGAAGCAATTAGATAGAGGAAGCTTGGTCAAGGTTCTAGAAGTAAACGAGTAGAAGATTATTTAATAACGTAATATATTAGAGGGCGGTAAAGAAGGTAAAGTAAGCCATTAGAGGGCGGTAAAGAAAGTAAAGTAAGCTATTAAAGGGCAGTAAAGAAAGTAAAGTAAGCTCTATATACTTAAATTAAAAGAGGTGGTTTATATTTTGTTTTAGCGACAGAATATATAGGCGCCTAGTAGTATATAAGTCGGATAGAGAGGTAGGAAAACAAAGGTTATTAATTGGTAATAGTCCGTTTAGTAGCAGATATATCTTAGTAAGGGCGGAGTATATACGCGTTAAAGCGCGATAGAATAGAGAAAGGATAAGGGCGTTATTTTGCGCGGCTTAGGGAGGTAGTTTGTAGGTATATTAGGTAGAGGGAAGGTTTATATATACTATTAGCGGTAAAGACAGTCCTTACGTAGTTATTAGAATAGCGCGTTAATAGATATATCTAATAGGTACGCTAGAGAATTATAAAAGAGGTTGTGTGGAGAACGTCCGCAACTCTAGAGTTAATTAGATTAGGAGTCTTATTTTAGGCGCCTAGGCCTTTATTATATTCCTTGCTAAATAGGTTGTCTTTACCAATATCTTGTAAAACGGTCTACTAGACTAGTTGTTGCCAACGTACTAACTTTAGTTACCGGAGTAGAATAGGTACGCCTGTAATACGTAGTTAATTTGCTTAGGGGAAATAATGCGATAATTAGAGGTCGGATTCAATAATAATATAGGAGGTATAATACGGCTTAGGCGTAAATATTAATATTACCTTAATAAGGGCATGCGCGTTCTTATATAAATTTTTATGCCGAGACTATATACGGAGCGTTTTAATTTTAGGGAGTATTCTCTTGCCAATTCTTTTTATCTTATATTACTAAACCACCTGTAGGTAACCAAGGGCTTTTTTTTGGTACTCTTTTGTATACGGCAACATATTTACGCAAATAGGAACTAGGGAAATTAATACTTAATAAAGTAAGAAGTATTACGGTCCATGACCGCCCTTAGTATGTAGATATAATAGTGGGCTACCTTACGTCGGTTGAACAGCGATATTAACTAATAATAAGATTTCTAGAACGTCTACTACCGCGCTAACTTTAAATAAGCTTAGTGTCTCTATCTTTGCAGACAGATTTATATCTATATTTTCCCTATACTAAACCGAGTACGTTTATTGTCGAATACTGTTAAGAATAGAGCTAATCTCTAATATATAGATTTTTCCATTTCGGACTGTCTCTACAATTTCAATATAGAGACGCTAAACCGAGAGCTACAATATTAAACCCCTAGTGTTTATAGAATTCAAGGCCATCCCAAGAGCAACATAAATACAATAGAGACAGCGGTTACTCTTAGTAATAAAGATACAGACAACAACTAGAAGTTAAGAATAATATTCTATAATAAAGTGAGTTCACGACTTCGTCCTATAAAATATACTTAGGCTAAGTTATATTTAGACATAGTAGAATAAAGAGGTTAGAAACTAGACTAGTTCTTATACTATAACTGTTTATGGGCCATTTAAGAAGACAACAGCAATCGTTATAAAACGCAATTAGAATGGCTAGGTTAGGGTATTTAGGGTATTATCTAAGACGGATCACCGGTATATTGACTAGTATAATGTATTAAAAGAAGGAGTAATAATTATTATAAAAATCGATCACTACTGCTAGGTTATAGGAAATGCAACGGTAAAGTACATTAAATAGCTTTATAGGAAGGGGCTAATAATTTTATAAGCTGGCTCTATATATTTCTATTACCTTTATATATATATAGAAAGGGACATTTATATACGGGAGTTGCTCTATTAGAAATAATATAGTTAACCTATTACCCTACATAGAATATAAGAGAATAACATTCTTTGCTTTTAAACAAATTATATAGGGGTTTAAAAATAGCCATATATACCCTTAACCCGCAATATAGAAATAGGGTTAGTCTAGCAATTTATCGGTAACAGGGACAACAAAGGTTTTGCCCTAAAAGAATTAAACTATAAAATATCTTGTCCCACTTCTTTATTTAAACCAACACCTATTACAATATTATCTCTCTTATTACCCTAACACTAAGCATAAGATCCCGTTATAAAAGCACTAGCTCTATTTATAGAGCTACAATATAAATACATTAGCACCTATTATTTATTAACCTATAGTAGAAGAATTTCGAGCTTAGTACATATTATCCTCTTTAATAATGTCCGCCTTCGCTGCTGTATATTAATAGATATAGTTGTATTAGTGTCTAGGCAAAGGTCCCCGTATATAAGCTGTTGCGACGTCGCCGTAAATATGCCTGTTTTAATGCTACGCGCACCCTATATTACTTATATCGCATGCTATATTAACCCGCGATCTATGCATAGGCGTGAGCAGTTCAAAGACAAAAAGGTAGTATATAACCTACCTAGCTCGATCGAGCTTTTAAGCGCATTGGGGCGATATTAATATTTATAGCCTACTATTCTTCCTAGACTATCTTGCAGATAAAGACTAGAAAGCTCCTAGTTATATATACTTTTAAAAGTCCACGTTACTATGAATTCCTTACCTGTATAGTTTATTAGACCAGGAATACAAGAGGTTGGCTTACCTACGTATATATTGCCGCAGCATAGGGTATACAATACTTATGTTACTTTCGCCGCTATACAGAAGTTAGGAGGGGGATATATAATAAAGAAAGCTTATAAGAATAAAGGCTTACAATTACCCTTAAGGCTTAAGAACTAACGCTATATTAGCAACTATCTATTCTTAGTTAGGTTATTTTTTAACTATTTATTCTGCAAAGCATCGCCTTATTAGTACGCGTCTTGGGTACCTAAGTACAATAAAGTGTTTACCTATATTTTTATTCTTCTTAAAGCAACAGTATAGTCCTGCTATAGGTTAGAATAAATAGGGCCCTTTTATAAGAGTATATTTATATTTATATAGGGACTATCTTAACCTTCTCTACTTTCCACTTAAAACCATTCTAGTACATTGCTTACCTATTATGCTAAGCGGCCAATCAAATTCCTCTACCACCTTAAGCACTTCTAATTAAAGGGGCTAGGAGGAGAGTGTTTCCACAACTATTAACGGAGAATCTAATAGTGGTAATAGGCAGGCTAAGAATAGCACACTAAATAGCACTTTAAAAAGCTCGGGGACTAATTTAACTCTTGTGAGGTGTGTTTTACGGCAGGCAACTACCTCCTAAATACAAAACCTTAGGCTTAATACTTTCTCCGAATTCCCTATAAGTAGATAGAAAGCCCGGTAGCTTAATTGTTTTTTCTATAAGGAATATTTAATAAGAATAGGTTTATTTCTGTTATTATTACTTAATATACAAGTAAGTATCGATTACACCTTTATATTAAGTTAGGTAAGGAAAATCTTTCTTCCGCAGAGCCTTTGGTGAAGCAAGAAACGCCCTGTATACCTTGTCTCTTAATGCCCGCCTAAATCAAATTCGGTAAAATCCGCTTACTGCCTTTATTATTAAATATTTTTAGATTAATAAGGCCGCACTGTATTAACCTTTTAATATTTATTTAATAATTCCCTAAATATATTTTATTACCACGCCTCTACAGCAATAAAAATTTTCACAAAATAAAGACCTACATTAATACAACTTTATTATATCTCTATATAAGGTTATGTCCATAATAACTAGTCTTAGGAATTTAGCCTGCGGGGCTGCTTCTATATTAGAAGGCAAAACTAAGGTGCGGACTAGGGAAGATAGAATAATATTATTTAAATATCCGTGGATAGAGAAGCGCACGAATTTAGTTAGAGAGTTTTCTAAGACTAAAGTATATATAAGGGGAATTAGCTGCTCTAACTATATAACTAACTAATAACAAGATAGAGGACGTTAGGCGTATATTAGCAATAAGTGCAAGAGTAAAGATTTTAAAGAGAAAACCCAACAAAGTACGTCCTCTACTATTAGTGCTTATCCTTGAAACTAGATAGCTAGAGACAATAAAAAACAAAGTTATTATTCTTATATCTCTTCAAACCCCTAAGGATGCGCTCAAGGAAGCAAAGCTTAAGGTTATTAGGTGCAGGGAAGATAACCGCTATAGTGAAATAGAATTTCTACCTAGCTCTATTATTTTAGTTTTTAAAAGCGTCCGCTTTTAAATAGTGCCAGCCGGGATTCCTTTTATTATACTAGTATTTCCTACGGCGCCACTTAAACTAGGACTTATAGAATAGGCAGAATATAGACGCTTAGTGTAAATTAAAATATCTTAGAGTATTAAATAAGCGTGGACGTACCAAAACAGCGATTTGGCTACTCTAAGTTAAATATATCAAGGCCTATAGCCCTTATCTCCGTACTTATCTCCGTATCTATATACAAAATCCTAGTCACGTATATAGATAGTAGGGTGTTTTTATCTATAAAGTCCGCCTCTAAGTTCTTAACTTAATAACTAGTTGCTTTACTCTTACCGTGTTGACCGGAAACGCTATATACTAATACACCGCGTTTATTATTCCTCTCGTCGGGAGGCAGGCCGGTCCAGTGCGGAAATTTGCCTATAATGGCCGTACCTATTTTATCTAGTATTTCGCCGTACTAAGTCGAATCTATAGCGGTGGTCCTAGGGGTTAAGTAGATATCTTAATCTAAGCTAGCTTCTATAAACAAATTGCCTATTTTAAACCATTTGTCAGCTAAAGTTGTAAATATCTATTACCGTAATTGCCGTAGAAATAAACCAAACCTAAGTCCACTTACTATCTTCCTGTAACAACTTCCGTCGCTTATAAGGTAGTAATTTTAATATTGACTCTATTCTTCTTAAGAGAGCTTTAAACCACGTGTTAAACGTCTCCTTATAAAGGTCTATCCCTAAAGCTTTATTAATTTAATTAAGACTATCTATTAAATTAGCAACGTATTGCTAGAGAGTACGTAGACTTACCTATATCTTTCACTAAGTATAATCTTAGTCAAGAATGTTATATTAAAAGGGACGTTAGCCTACACTTCTTCTTTAGGTGGTTCGCAAATAACAACTCTGCTTATAACTTCCTCTATATTTATAAGTGCGAGTTTCTTATAGAAGTGTATTAATAGACTACCTATTAATTTATTTTAGCCATTACTCTAATAACGTTATAGAGAAACCTATATAAAGAATAAATATCTCCTAGGCTCGGTGCTTTAGCCCTTTTTAATATAGCTTGTTTATTTATTTAACTAGCTATAACGCAGTAGTCCGGAGTTACGTTAAGTATTCCAAACCTGTATTATATTTCTCTTATTGCCTTATTAAGAATTTCTTTATATACTTATCTATAACCTCTAGCTTGGCCCTAGTCTTACAGGCAATAATAGAAAGGCAGATAAATAGCAGCGTGCCGTAATTTAATATCTATATTATATAGACTTTATATGCTCTAAGTGCGTTTGCAAACCTACTATAGTCTCTAAGAACGTTAAGAATACTTTCTTTATTGTCTAGTTTATAACTAATATTAAAAGAGTATAATTTCCGCGAAAGACGCGTAAGAAGGCAGAATATATAGAGAAGCTTTTCTAGCTTGTAAAGTTAAACATATTCCCTTCTTTTTAACTATCTATCTTTATCTACCGGTACTCTTTATAAAAATTTAGATATTATAGCGGGTTCCGTAGATACTTTAAATTTGCTGGCTTAAGATTCTAGATTTTTAATTTAGAAGATAAACTGCCCGACTACCTACTCCGTAAATAATAGCTATGTTAATAGCGGATATTGAACGGGCACAGTGCTCTAATATTTTCGGTGAAAATATTCTAATTCTTTTTGTAACTAGCGGACAAGACCTTCTAAGTATTTTGAATATTCTGTTAGGGTTTTCTTAAAATCCCTAATACGTTATTCTTGGCTTCGACCACCTATCTTTAAAGGCGATAAGGGAGGTTGGTAGACTACGTTGAAACTATAAAAACGGACGGACCTCTAGGTTTATCTAAACACGGTATAGCGTTAGAGTAGTATTATTATAGACTAGTAACTTATCCGGAACGCCACCCGCGCTCCCTGTTTTTAAGTATTACTAGGACTCCTAGTCGCCTAAAAGCATAGTTTATACAGTTATCTGCCGTAGAGCTATAGCTAATTACAATTTTGCTCCCTTACACTACTATAGAAGAATTAAAATAAGCCATAAGAGAACTATATATTTTTCTTTACTCCCGTCTTTTACTCCCTACTTTGGTGTTGCTCTTTTTACTTTATTACCTTATTTACCTTAACCTTACCCCTATTCTTGCCGCCCTCCGCCTAGCCTTATTTACATTACCTAAAATAAATCACCTGCCTTGTATACCTCCTTCTACGCCTATATGCGAGACGGAATAGAACAATACCTAAAGCTCGGTTTTTACTTCTAGCCATCCTTCCCTCCAGGAAGAGGTATACCCTTCTATTAGTATACCTCTCCTTATCTAACCACTTCCACAGCCGCTAGAGGTTTCTCAAATTGCTTAAATTAGGCAACTCGGAAACAATATATTAGTTAAGGCCTTAATCCACAAGTACCTCACAAAAACGCCCTACCACTCTATATTAATATACTGTTTTAAAGAACTCGAGTAGAATAGACTTTAACTTCTTTACGGCGCTAATAAGGCAATTTAGTTTCTACTAATAGGGCTTTGCGATTACGTTAACGCCCTCTCCTATTAATTACAGCAAGACGTCCAATTAAAGAATACTAAAAATTATAGTAAGAGCGAAATCTTATTCAGCCGTGCAAAAGAACCAGATCTAGCCTCTTAGAATAGAATTAAATAATATAGCCTTTAGGAAATAACAGGTAGGGAGTCTAAGCTTATATATATAGTAGGGCGTCTTGCTTAACGTTTAAAGCTATTATAGAAGTAGAAAGCACCTCTATTTTACGCCCTACTCGTTATATTCGTTAGACGTTTAGATTAGGTACAAGATTAAGTTGCCCTATTATACAGTCAACCTCTTTCTATAATCTATATATATAGCTGCGACACTAACAATAATTATATAGTAATACGCTAGAGGAATCAAATAAGGAACACTTAGATAAAAATTTAGTAAGTAGTGTACCTAGCCCTCTTTCTTACCTTTATATAATTTTTAAACCCCTCTAGAAGGCCTTTTCTTCTTGTTTCTCTTGTCTATTCTCTAGATATATTTAAATGTACACTTAGTGTTTAACGCGATTAGATAAACTATAATTTTATATCTTAAGGCACCCGCTTATAATAGTATATCTGCTGCTATACGCTTTCCGGAATTTTGCGTAGGTCTAGACTATAGGGTGTATTCTACTAATAATAATTTGCACCTAGCCATTATATACAGGCTATAACCATAATATAGACTCCTATAAAGAATTCTGTTCAGCGTATACTATAGGCTGTAATATAGGCTTAATATAACCTACTAAACGTAATTTCGGTATTTTACTCTTTCCTGCTCACCGGCATCCTAAGAAATAACTAGTTAGAATAGATATATATATTACAAATGCATCGTAATAACAACGGGCTAAGCACCTAGTCTCCCCCTCTATTTCTTCTATACACAATCGCCCCCTATACAGACTTATATATTTAAACCTAACCTTACTCTTAAGACCTTTAATTCTTAGTCTAAATATTACCACCACCAATAGCACAATAGGTAAAGATAAGTTTATATTTATTAAAAAGGATAAGAAAACCCAAAATAAAGGCAACAAAAAGTTAATTAAGAATAAAGAAAACAACTCCTTGGTAAGATACCTGCGGACAAGTACGCGGTGCGGGTTAATAAAACAGCTAAAAGGAACTTATAAAGCTAAATAAGACACTACCTATCTTACTAACCCCGCCAAGCTAGGCTCTACTTTCCGCTCCGCCCGCGCCCGGCTTATATGCTTCTCCGGTTAGGGCTAGCCAATTAGTCTTGTGCTTAAGTACATCTATCCTATTTTTGTTACCTCCGCCACTACCTCTACAGCTACTGCCGATAGTTCGCTGTTATAATAATTTTTTCTTACTAAATTCTGGCAACACTTTTATAATCCCGGCCGAGTATTCCTCTGTCCCTATACTTGGATGCTTTACTATTAGCAGGTATTCTCAACCCGCGCTTAATAGGTACGCAGATATTATTACTGCTAAACACTATTAATAGGTCTCTTTTAACGGCACCCCCGTTATAAATAGTAAGCCTAGGAAGATAGTAATCGTAACAATAAACTTTAAATAAGTAATATCTAGAGAGCTTAATATACTTTAAAAATTGGGGGCTTACTACTGTATTATAGTTTAGACAGAAATTGAAACTTAGAGCCCTTTGAATAAGTGTACTAGGGCGGGGGTAATACTAGGCAGTAAAGTATTTAAAGTTAAGGCTCTGCTAAGTAGTAAATAGGCTCGTATAGAGGGGTTTACAGCTGCGCTAAAAGGTAAGTTAACTATTTTCTCTTATATAATAGTACTTAATGCAACTAAAGAAACAGTTATAACCTACGCTCTTAAAGGGAGTAACTAGTAAATTAAGGAGCGTCTTTATTATACTTATATCTATTAGTAGGCGACTTAGTGGCAAAACCTAATTCTCTTTAAATAATACTACTCTTGCTAAACTAACCTTACTAAACTAACCTTAGTGTCGGTAAGATATAGGTAACTTTACTATTAACTAGCTATACTACTGCAGGTAGTACTATAGGCAGTAATAGAATTAGCAAGTATCTCTTATATATATAAGGCTCTTAAACCTCTTAGATAGTAAGATAAAATAGTTAATTCTTTTTTTTTAAAGTGCCTAACCGCTCTGTATTAATTAAAGTAGTAATAGCTAAAGACTTTAAGTGCTGCCGATACCCGGGAACGCGTAGCCTAACCCCTACTTAAATTGGTTCTTCTTACACCTAGCCTCCGGCGGGAGGGGTAGGGGATATAGGAAAGCGGCGCGGCGGTGTTAGGTGCTAATTCTTTGGCTGTTAGTCCCCTAAGCGGGCGGCTAGCGGAGGTTAATAGGAATATTTAAGGGCGGGCTGTTTCGCAACCGGGCGAGGGAGTTTTGGCTATAAATTAGGGCGCATATAATTAGAACTCTTTCCCTAATATTTTAATTTTAATAGCTTTACTTCTCTAGTATAGACTTTGTCGGAACAATATATAGGGCAGGAAGAGAATAGTAAAAGTAAAAATCTCCCTTAAAGATATTAGAAGATATCTGCTAACCTGCAATTAAAGGCTATATTACCTAAGGACTTACTCTAGGATATTATCCCTAAAAGAGATTTGGCTAACGGTCTAGCAAGAAATAGGTAGACTAGAGAAAATCTTAGACTACCTTCTAATACTGGTATATTAGAGGTTGTGTTTACTAGTCCCTTCCCTCTTTTTAGCGGTGACGCCACCCGTAGACTAAGAAAGGAATTACTTAGTAAAGAAGTATAAAATAATTGCGAAGTTAAACTAAGATTTATTAGAAGGCTGTTTAGGGGAATAGTTTTAAGGTGAGTTATTTTTTGTATATTAGTTGTTAAATAACAGCGAAGCAGATATATAAAATATACCAATAACTTATAGTTATATTAAGATACCTTATCTTATATTTTTATATTTGCAGGAATTAATCTTAAACCTATAATAGATATAGAAATTTCTAACGTGAATATATTTAAGCCAGGGAAAGGGAAAGATAGTATAGTAGTAAAATAGTATAAAAATAGTTATCTATACGTCTACGTCGTTATACTAAGTACTACTATAGGAATAAAGGGAGGCAAGACTATATTAAGAGGTCCGTATGGCAAATATAGGGAATTAGAGCTAATATAAATAGTAAAGCTCCTTCTAATATTAACACGAGCCATTACTTACTAATATTATACTAGGGATGCGCGTATATACTATAGGGGCAACATATTAATTATATAGTAAAGTTATTTACCGGGTCTAATAAACGAATTACCGTAATAATATATCTTTACCCTTGTTCTCTGTTTCTAATTAATAAGACCTATCTCGGAATATCTCGGCCGATTTTACCTTCTAATAGGCTATATAGCAAGTTCTTCAAATATTAGATAGGACAGATATGCGCTAGAGTACAAGATATAACTAATAAAAAGACGCTAAAGAAAAAGCTAGTTAGTACAGAAAATTTATTAAAGCTTATCTACTGTACCTAAACCGAACTTACTAAACCGTACTTAGATCCAAACGGATTAATCTGTAATATAGCCGATATACTAGCTCGGGAGCTAGAACTGCTTAGACAGAGAGAATTTAACCTAAAATATACTATAGCCACCTTAATAGAAGTCAAATAGGTCCTTAAGCGTATAAGAAAGGGACTATAGTTAGAGACTATCTATATCTAGATAGAAGTAGAGAATAGGACTATTAGTACACGGAAAATCCGCCTAGTAATACTAGAAGACCTCCTAAAAATCGCTTTTATTCTTATAACTAGATTTTCTTTCTTGCCCGTTAACCGGCTTTAAAGGCCGAATTATTTCTAGTATCCGGGAGATACATTTAATAGTTACCTACTTAAGCTTGTTAATATATATCTTAACTCTTTAGAAAGAGTCTACGTTACAAAAGACTCCTATAGTCCTAATAAGGCCAACTATATACCTAAAAAGTTTACAAAGAGATATCTCTGCCTAGAAAAGCCTAGTAATAAGCTTATTATTAAAGTTGCGGGCTTTATAGGCCTTAAAAATAGGTCTATTACAAGTAATACTAAAGGTATGTAACCTCCGTCTAAGGTAGGTAGCGCTAATTACTACTGTAGTTTATTTAGAGTACCTTAAAGATAGTATTTAGGATATAGGTCGGGATAAGGACCTAGAGGCGGTAAACTCTTATAAAGAGCAAACCTAATTAGTAAAGATAGAGTAGAAACTTTAAAGAATTCACAACACTAAAAGCTAGCTAACTTCCCTAAGGTCTTTAAAGAGTATAAAATAAGTCTTTAGACGCTTATAGTGCAGCCAAGCTATTAGGGTTATAGCTATAGGACTGCGCTTATATAAGCGTGCGTAATATTAGAAGATAGTTATAGGTTAAAAATAAGTATATCTGCCACCTTTATAAGCAAACAAATTCTTTTATAGGTTGGATTTTAATTCAGGAGGTTTAAGGTAAAATATAGGCGACTATTTAAAATATCTTTAGGCGAACGGGCCCCTGCTTAAGTTTTCACCAACAAATAGAAAGAGAAGAGAAATTTAAGGAGAGTTAGGCAATTTCCGATATATATAACTTGTAGTGCTAGATATATTAAGTTCTTACTATAAGAAGATTCTAACTGCGTTAATATTACCTTCTAGTTACTAGTGCCCCCTTTAACGTAGCGCCACCCTAGTATAATAACTAAAATAAATCCTTAAGCGTATTAGATTACACCTCCTAATAACAATCTATATAAAAAAGAAAAGTAAAGTAAAGAGATTAGGTACTCTACACCCTTATTACTCAAAATCGCTGCCGCTTTCTTAAGGATAGCTTATATAACTACAACCTTTTTCGCTTGCCGTAGTCGGCCCTACCAAACCGGGTATTTAATCTTTATGCAGCTACTAGCCTCTATATAAAGAAAGGCGACCCGCTAATATTATAAGCTTTAGCATTACCTTATTTTATTAACACTATAAATCTGTTAAATATTTTCACCTAGACCTATATCCGGAAGTTTTTATTTTTCCCGAGTAAAAAGGGATTATTAATTATTTTAGGAGTCGGCTAGTTATTTACTAGAAACCTAGTAGAGCTACTTAATAGTTTACTAAATAGTACCTTAAATACTAGATTACTGCGCCGTATTAAATAGAGAATATATCTCTTAATTACGTATTTCCTGTTATATCTCTCTAGAAGTAAGTCTAACTTAAAATAGAATAAGAATACAATTAAATAACGTATAATTGTATTAACCCTTACGGATAAGAATTAATCTACTTTAACCTTTAATATAAGCTTAAGTATACTTCTTATATTGTTAAGTCTTGGTTCGGTGGTCTTAAAGTTAATACTAAGGCGGTGAATTCTATAAAGAATTTGTACTGCCAGTCTTACCGTTTTATAGAATTGCCTTACTATCTTATTGCGCATTTTTTCTAGAATAAGATCGCGGGCCCTTATAAATATTCTATTTTTTTAAATATTACGGTAGTTCTCTGTTAAGACTTTGTAATTCTTTTGTCCCGGTTTACTAGTACCTAAAGATATAATAAAGTTAGGTTCTTTAATAAGCAGAAACATTACTAATACCTCTAAAAGCGCCTAGAGTAGCGGGTTATTTTTAAGAGGTCTTGCGTTTTAGAATATACCGACCTTGTTAATATATTTTAGTAAAAAGAAACTACAAGGTATAGTTAGGCTTAAGCAATAAAAGAGAAAGTATAAGATATACCTAGGCGCTATAGATGCAAATTATGCACTAATTCCTAAGTTAGCCATTTATCTAAGTAGTAGAATCGACTAAATTATACATTTCCTAAAGCGGCACTTCTTTAAATCTATCTCTCGGTTTTATAATAGTGTTATCTTAAGCATTATTAGGTATCTTATATAGTTGTATTTAGGAAAACCTACCTTATTCTTCGTCTTATGTTCCCACCCTATTATAGTTAGTGAATATACAGTAGAAAGGATAATTACTAACGGTAGTAACGGGCAAGCTAATTCTTATTTCTATAGACGTCGCATATAAGCAGTCTAGAATGGTTTTGTCTATACTAAAGACTTCTTTTAAGGCAGACTTAATATTTTAAGCTAAGTATAAACTATTAGCAAAATACAATGCTAATAACTCTATTATACGGGAAAGAAATAGGATATTAAAAGCCTGTCGCTGTTTAAAGGCACGTTCCGCCATTTTAGGGAATATTTAGATAGACTTATTAAGAGGCCGTCCCTTAATATAATAATCTATAGCAATTACCGCTCCTTAAATTATAAGTATTAAATCCCTTTATTTTAATCTATACCAAGTAACTTACCTATACTAACTCTAAAAGCAACCTTAATAAACCGTTGAAACGGAATTAGTAGGCCAATACGGTCTTATATTTGCTTTATTAGCATTAATAGTACAATGCCGCGCGCGCCTTCTTTATTAATACACAAGACTCCTACTCCTGCAGTTAGAGAATACATCCTTATAGTTATATTATTCGGCATCTTCTGTTTATAGAGGAAACAGTAACGGACTTTAAAGATTCAAGGGTTATCTTTAAAGCAATTTCCAAATATTATAACGCAATTTTTGCAAATATAGTAACTATATAGTAAGTAATACTACGGCCTTCTATATAAGTAGAATAGGCACGTATTACTACTCTAGATATTACTTTACTAGTTTTAGAAACGTATAAGGTTTCTGCTATATATATCTACAGTAGATTCTCCTCCGTTGCTATAAGTAAACTGCTTAAAGTAGAAGAGAAGGTAGGTTTTAACTATATTAATAAAGCCGCTGCGTAAAATAATATCTTTAAACTATTTAAAGGCGATTACTTAAGCTTTACTTACCTAGTAAAACACATCTTTATAAAGTGTATTAAAAACAGCCCTAGAATTAAACGCTATACTAGAGTTAGACTACACAAATTTCTACGTAGGAGAAGACTTACTGTGCGCTTTAGGTAGGTAACTATTTAGAAAAAGGGCAGAAGCAATTATTAGAGCTGTAAATTCTATTAGCTAATTAGATAATATTATAAATTTTAGAAAATTTAATATATATTTATCTAGGTTAGATACTATAGGGTTATAGACCCTTAACGCTTTAATGAAATTAAACAGTCTATTAATAGATTCTAAAAAATAGCCACTTACGTATTTAAGAAAGGCGGTAAAATAAGTTATAAAAAAGAGCGTTTGCGTATCTTCTCTACTCTTTTATACTTAATTTAATCTCTCTATAAGACGCTTTTTTACTTATCTATAGCGGGCATTAATAGACATTTTACCGCTCGGGAAAAGAGTAATTATATTAATTACTAAGATCTATTAGAATAGATCTTTTATCGTTTCCTCTCTTAGTATCTATAGGAAGGCATTTCTAGCCTCTTTCTCAATTCCCGCTCTTAGGGTGATCTTGTTAGTTATAATAACCACACTTAGGAGCGCACTCTTTAGAAGGGCTAATAAGTAGCCTCTTTTTAACTACCTGGCCAAGTAGCGTGCGATTTGTCTAAAGCCGCCGAGATTAGTAAAGAAGAAGTAAAAGACGTCTATAAATAGGAACAGTAGGTATATATAAATATTATCTGCGGTCCTGTCCCTAGTAAGTAATTAATAAAAAGGACTTCTTTTTATTTTATAATACTTAACAGATTTTGCCCCCTTTTTCTTTAGGCTCTACTTATATATATTACTATCCGTAACAAGTATTAGTCGGCTATTAAAGACGCTGCCGGGATCTAGATAAAGGTGCATATATACTAAATTTTGCTTAATTGTGAATTTTTAAGTTCTCTTTAGTCTAAATAACGCTTAAAGGGCGACTAACTTTTCTGTATTACTAATTAGCACAAATAGACTTGGTTTTTGTGTATTAGAATAAGGTATATAGTTAATAAGAGTCTAGAGTCTATCCAACTCTAGAAGAGCGGTTTCGCCGCTTTATATACAAAGGCTAAGCCATTAAGTATAGTTGCAACGCTTTATAATTAATAGAATAGACTAGATAATAGTTAGGTAGGGTGGGGACCTATTTTTATACAAGGTTTCACGCTAGTCTAAAGTGGACTTTACAAAGAATTAAAACGGGGGCTGTATTAAATTAGAGGCAGTAGCCTTAGTATATTTATTTTAGGCAGAGCGTGGACTAAAACAGAATTCCTACTAAGAAACGGTTTAAGTCCCTATAGTTTCTCTACTAGCTTATATATTTTCTATTTTATAAATATTAAGTAATATCTAATCCCTCTGCTATAATAATTACAACTTTATATTTCGGATAAATTGCCGCCAACCACCCTCCGTTAACTAATAGAAGTAAAACGCTATAGTGCCTCAATAGTGAGTTATATATTAGCTATAAGAAATCTTAATAACGTCTTAGTAGACTTAGTTAGATTGGTAGAATTTGGCAGTTCGGAAAATTTAAAGCTATTATAAGTTCAACGCTTCTATAATACTTATTTAGCTAATAAGGAAAAATACATAAATACGCGATTTATAGTAGATCGCGATTACGTTATTACTATAAAAGTCTAGACTCTAAGCCGCTTATTTATTCAAAATATACAAAGTAAAAGAATAGGTAGGCGAATATCTATAAAACAGTTATTATTAAAATCTATAACCACTATTATACTAGTTAATACTAGTAAGTATAAGCATATCTTACTGCAGCCTATATAGCGGAAGTGGCTAATAAGAAACCCTTAAATAAATAAGCCGAATTACCTAGCAATATTCTATTTATTTTATATTTATAGAGGCGTGGTATAGGGCAGCTATCTCTAATAAGGGAAAAATCACCTTCTCTTGTAAACTTGTATACAAAACCTACGTTGCACAATTAGCTTGTATATTATATAGTTCAATAGTATAGAGTATACCTAAGCTCTGCTTACTTTATAGTAATATACTAATACTACTAATATAATTTTTTAAGTCCGCCGCAGTTACCTACTAACTTGTTTAAGTTGCAGACGATATATTGGATTTACAACATTATCTCAACATTTCCTAAGAGTTCTATAGTTTAAACGGGCGAAGTAAGCCTAAGTATTGCTTAATTAATACTATATATATATTACTTAAGACTATCTACCTGTCGCTAATTGCCTAATTCCTCAAGCTATATCCGCATCAAAAGTAGCACATAACGTACCCTATAAAACTAAGAGTTAATATTAGAGCATAGAAACTTGACTGTAGATTGGTATTCTATATAATTACTAGAACTAAAGTTAAGGAGTAAGAAGGGAGCTACTATTTATTAAGCGTTAAGTAAAGTATAGTGGAATTTAATTATAACTTTAAAGTTTAGAATATAATAGTGCTCTATATTTTCTCTCTTTTTAAGTAATAATGTCGACATCTATACAGGATATATAACACTACCTAGAATTAGCAGAAATACTAGGTTAATATTTATATTATATACCTTAATATATCCGGTATTATTCCTAAGCTTACCTAAGTAATTCTAAAGCTAGTAGATTGTATAGTCGCTTTATAACACTATATTATCTAGGTTAAAAGTTACTACGGTAAGGTAAGGCAGGATTTTTACGGCCACAGGCACTATTGTTAAACGGTGTAACGCTAAGGACTACGGATATACTTAGTAATAATCTACTAATATTTCTTAAGGGTATATTATGCCTGCCTCTTCCGCCACCTTCTTTTTAGTTGCACCTCTTTATATTGTATTATCTTCTCTAGTAGTACTCTTACCTTTAGTTTGAACTAATATATATTACCTATAATACTATTTGGGGAGACACGGGCAGCTATATATTAATTCTCTAAATTCTATATAATAACCTAAAATTTAGGGCCAGCCTCTAATAGAAATTTGTTAGCCTAGAACTATAAATTTTAAAAGGGATAGAATATATACTCTAAAGTGCTAAGTAGTAGATGCGTGTTCCCCTTATAATTCTGGTTTGCAACACGAGCGGCTAAGAGTATATCTATTAGTGGTATGCCTAGGTTAAAGAAGAGTAATAAATTCTACTATAATACGGATAAATCCGGACAACTAGCTGTTTATACCGGCCATTTTTATACTGTTAATTCTAAATAGAGGCCATTAGTTTATATTTATAAGGTATGAAAATTGTATTGCGCACCAAAACTAGATACGGCAATTACTAAGTAAATAAGATAGTAGGATAAATTGTATTATATTAAAAGCTTAAATAGGGTGATATGTAATGAACTTATAAGTGTAATAGACTTATAGAGTAATAAACTTAAGGTATATAACGAACTAAGAGATATAGTGGACTTAAGATAATTATAGAGGCTGTAATACTCGGTATATATTAATTATGTCGGTTAAAGTGTCCTGTTCTAGTACCTATAGGGGGCACTTTTAGGCAGAAAATTACCGTAGTCCATAATTATTTTGTTCTAAAATTAGAAGAGCCCTATTCTAGCTTATTACCGGTCTAGGAATATAAAAAGTTACTTCTATGCCGTGACGAATACAATAAACCGACAGTATATAAGAAGGGTAATTTATTATAGAAAGACAATTAAAGAAAAAAAGGTATATATATATAGTTAAATATATAGGGCTGCGGGAGACCTAATATTTATATCTTATTTTATATAAAAAGGGCAACCGGGGTTTGGTGTGCTTATAATCCGGTGGCCGTTAGGGGCCGGATATAGATTAGATAAGAAATAATCACCCGCCTAAAATAACCTTATTTTAACTAGAAATAGTTAGTGTTTTAAGGTAATTACTAAGATTTCCCCTTATAAGTATAGACAGATTAAAGGAAGGCGGCTCTAAAAAGAAGGGCCTATTCTTAGTCACTAGGTCTTTAGCCGCAGCCTGGTCCAACGTTACGTCTACTAGTAATTTCCTTAACGTAGTAACTTTTCTAACCCTCTTAGATCTTCTCTTCTTAATTACGCGCATGGATTCTAAACTAGTTTATAAATCCATTTTCTTTATATCTTTAGGCAGTCTATTTATAGACTTAGGATATAATTACTATTTACAGGTGTTAGAAGACGTAGGTAAATAGGCTAGAACCACTTATAACCTGCGGGATTATCTTTAGGAATTTCTCTAAAGATGTATAGGAGTAGCCCCCCTCTTTCCCTAGAAAACGAATAACCAATGCAACGTTAACGCCTAGCTCTCTATACTAAAAGACCTTGTTCTTTAAACCGCGCAATTATTTCTTTAGCTACTTGTTTTAATTTCCGGTAGACTACTCCGCTATAACTGCAATTATTAAGGTATAAAATGGGTCCTCTTAGTTTTATAGAACGTGGCCATATATTAACTATAACAGTGATTCTAAAAAAAGATATTGGCTATTATAAGTAAACCCGCTTCTGACCCCTGTTAGCGCCCTAAGGTATATTTAATATTAGCATTACCGGGCCTTAGGCTACTCTAATATCTATAGTATATAATATATATATAAGCCTGCGCCGTGCTTATAAGCTCCGCTACTTAACTATAAATATTACTAAATAGTATATAACGTCCCTTAGAGGCCTTATTACTTTTACTATTATTGCTTCTTAATTTATAAAGGCCACTAAGATTGCTTAAACGCCCGCCGCTATTTATTTTCTTAAGTATGTATTTTACCCGCAGTTTTATCGATACTTTAGAGGCTCTAGAAAACTAACGCGATTTAATACAGTATTAATCCTGGTATTCTTAGTAGAAAATATTCTATATACTATAATTAAAGTTAAAGATATCCCTACGCTAATAAGACGTTCTGCTTAAATATCTATTATTAACCTTATACCGCTGTTACTCGGGGGCTATATAAACCTTATTACTAGCTACTATAGAATTGAACTTACTACGTACGGACGGATATATAGATAGCTAGAAAGAGTAGCTATAGCTAAGGGTCTCGTCTATTCTATTATAGCCCTATTACTATAGAAACCTTATCTCTACGTTCTATTAAATATTATAGCACTAACGGTAAGCTAAGCTACGTTTCAAGATGTAACCGGACACTAATAAAGTTGCTTAGGCTACTTGCGGTATAGCTGTGGTACTTCTCTCTTTAGTTACTTACGTACGTGGATATATCTACAAAGTCTTCTTAAAGGTTTACCTTATTCTTTTTGCCGTAATTATAGTATTAATATATATCCACAGTCTATCTAAAGAATTATTAAAGTTGCTAATAGTATACCTGTTTATAGCAGTATACCTCTAGGTCCTAATATCTAGCCTTAGGTTTGTCCAAGTGTTATACCGTAACTTTAGGTATAAGAGGCCACTAAATTAAGCCACAATACGGACGGTAGTTTTCAAGAGACTATATAGAAGGGCTATCCCGCTTTTGGATTCTATTTATGTGTATATTTGACTCACTAGGCCCTAGAAGCCTTAAGCTAGATAGTACGTGTACCTTAGTATACTAGGAGTAAGCTACACCGCATTTGTGCAGTTGCATCCCTTCTACGTGTCTTAGTGGTATCGCGATAATAAAGGTAACAACTTTATAGTACTTATAGTTTAGAAGCGCAGTAAATTTACCAAGAATCTATTTACTACTAACGCGCTCAGTTATAGTTTAGAAATAAGGGCCGTAATTAAAGAACTATATAGGAAAGAGATAAACCTTAAATTATACGGAATAGTCCTTTTATTTACTATAGGTATTAGAATAGCCGGTTAGCTACCTTATATTATATAACTCTTAGAGGGATATTATAATTATAAGGTGAAAAGTAGAAGGATTACTCTATTCTAGAAAATTAAATTAGAACGTAAGTGCTTATATTTATTCAAGATATATTATTTATACTAATAGTTTAACTAGTGCATGCGGCTTAGGTCGGTAATATAATAAAGGAGTTACTTGGCAGAGATACTAAACGGGTAAGCTTGAATATATTATTAGGGAACTTACGTTAACTAATAAGTCTAGATACTTAATATTCGACTTTTTGTCTTGGGTAACTTTCTCTTTACTAAAACTAGGCAAGGAGACAGTGTTTGTCTAGAAGATTGTATAAACTTAACTTATACAGCTATAGACGCAGAGAGCCTAATTAAGTCCGAAATTAAAGGTTAGAAGGGTTGTACGGTAGTTTCCTATAAGTTGCCTTAACCCGCTAATAAACTAATTACTAAACTATAAACTAGTATACACGGATAATAAGACTAGTAATAAGATTTATAATATTCTTCAACGTATATTAGATAAGACTATCTATTTATAAGAATTAGAGTTCCGCCCCTACTTACAGAGAGATAAGGGCCGCCTAAATTAGGTATATACCTAGAAGAGATCTAAAGGTAGTCTTGTAATAGCCTAGGCTTAGGGGTTTTTACTAGTTTTATTTGCTTTTCTTTTCTCTTTCGTTTTTTATTTTCTATTCTCTAAGAGTATTTATAGAATACAAGGCGGATTATAATATTCTATTTAATTTATAGTAATAGGAGTATATTTACTTAGTTAGAAATTTATATAAAATTAGAAATCGTATTAGTATATTTAGTAAAGGAAATAAGCTAACTGTAATCCCTGTGGGGCTTATAGTATATATTAAAAAAGTATAGTCTGTTAGCTACTAAGGCTATATATAGTTGGTTATTTAACTTTTCTATTCTTAGCACGTAGGTCTATTTCTACTAAGCGGACTAGTACAGCCATAAATAGATATTATATTTAATTGCTAGCAAGAATAGTACTAGAACTAGTTCTCCGGCGGACCTATTCTTAGGATAATTTAGAACAGGGTATAAAAGCGGGACTTATATAAGACGTTGTTATAGTCTTAAAGCTATTCTTAGTTGTTAAGAGATCTATTTCTGCTAAGGTACAATAGAATATTAAAGTTAGTGCAATTACTATAGATAGTTTATATAAACCGTTTATATCTTTTTTATATAACTATACTTAAGTCCGTTTCTTGCCCTAAGAATTTAAAAGTTATAATATATATTTTATAATGTATTTGCAACCCTAATAATGTATCTCTTACAGTATTTTAGCTCCGCTTCTTCTCGGCGTTATCTCTTAACCTGTCTTCTTTTCCCCTATTACCCTAACCCTTGTACGGCGTTAAGACACCAACTTAATTAGTTTCTAACTGTTGAACTGGTACAGATCTATAGTGGCCTAGTATTAAACTAGCTAGGAGCTTCTTGTAGGTTCTTCGCTATATCTTCTTAACTATCCTTTGCCACTTCTTCTATTCTTCGCCACTACTATCTCTATTCTTCGCCACTGCTTTTAGACTGTTCTTTACCACTTTCTCTTAGTGTATATAGAGCCTACATTCGTAGAAGTAATAGAGAAGGAAGACAATTTCGAACTCCCGAACTGCTTAGGTAGTTCGCCACTAACTTCTAGGCCTGGGCGCGGATTGTTTTAATTTTAGCTTTATCGGCAATACATTTAGTACCGTATACTTCTTAGACAATACTACGTTTACGGCTGTGTCTTTAATTGTGAATCTAAATTAGTGTATTCTAAATACTATAGGAAATATAGGGTATTTGTTAAAGTGTGTCTCTAATCTACCACTTACGAGGGAACGGGAGAGACGTAAGGAAGAGGCAAAGTGAAAATATAAGCTAATAAGATATAGAATAGCGGTAATGCCTTTAGCTCCTGTTTAGACTGTACCTATTAATCTTAGTAAGTATAGAAAGTGTAAAATGTCTATATACTCTACAAAATTAATATAGAAGATAAAAGGCATAACAGAAGATAACTAAAACGGCGTGTTTATACGCAAAAACGGAAATATTACGTGCCGAGCTCCTAGTAGTGCCCGAATTTAAGATTGTGAGTATATTATAAAGGATAGTGTATATTGTCGAGGCGAACTAATAAGTCGAAGATTCTACTTATTGTTTTGATTGCGTCCTGGTCTTTAGACTAACGTCCGTCCCTACGTGGTGGGACGCACCCTATAGCGGGATAGGTTCGCACTTCGGACTCTCGGAGTCTGTCTTTTGCATACTAGTATACCTATAATTAATGTATTAACATTCTATAGCTAATTATCTCTTAAGATATCAGCCTCCGATAAGAACAATCGCGATATTGGTTATACTGTCAATTGTTACGTCAACGCCTTTAATGGGCTTGTTAGCGACGCCCCCCTGTTTATTCGCGACTTTAAAAGCCACTCTAAGATTTGGAAGGCTAAATAGGAAGCTTAATTGAGAAATATTGTGTCTCTAAGCTTTAAAGGCCGTTTTTATCCAGGAAATTTGCATTCCGGGAGATTCGCCGGCTAAAAGAGTGTTAACGAAATAATTAACGGCATAACTAACATTACGGTGGTCTTTGTCGAAGGTTAGTGTCCTAGGGGAGAATAGGCTGTAAAACGTTAATACATCGACTATAGGTTTGTTAACATGCGAATAAGAGACTCCGAAAGTCTAAAGTGCGAACCTGTCCCGCTATAGAGTGTGTCCCGCCACGTAGTAACGGACGTTATATCTTAATTAGAGTTTAATTGTGGTCTATCGCTTATATTAATTAATATAATATATATTTTGTAAATTAGCTCTAATATTCTCTTTAGCTTAACTCTAGGGAACTACTAACTTACCTAACTAATCTTGTTATACCCTCGGCCTAGTATAATGTAATCGGAGAAGACTTAGAAGTAATTAAGGCTTCGACCCTAATAGTAGCGGTTATAGTGTTAGACTTATATAATAAGATATAACGTTATATATATTTCTTTAATAACAGGAAATATATCGACCTAGAGTGGTAAAATACGCACTACTGTATTCGCCTATAACTGTTCCTGCATGTACTTCTATTATAGGCTATAGATTACGGACAACAAAATAATGGATAAAATATAGAACATGTATATAAAATCCGCCAAGGCTTACCTCTATATAAATTCGCCTTTAATCTCTTTATTTAGCTTTTAAAAGTTTATAAGTGCCTATTAAAGAGATTTAATAACTTGTTTCACTTCTTCTGTAATATATATTCTTGCGCAATAGCTTACGCGGTACCTCTCCTGTTTATGCTCGAGCTTACACCTTAACTAGTTATTCTTCTATATCTTCTACTTAATTAGCTGCGAAAGGTTTAGTATAGGTATTTTCTTTAACCCTTTTACATTTTTATTAGTATCTTCTATTAGTGACCTATAGAAAGCCTCCGTATTAACGGCATTTCGTATAGAAGGCCTATTATAAGGAGGGGGTACCGGACAGATTTTTATTTGCTTATATTTAAGTATAGCTCTAGTATCTACGTATTTAAATTTCTGTGGATTGCGGTTATAATATTTGCAATTATATACTGCCTGATCGTACTTGGGGATATTTTAGGCTATACCTAAACTTAGAACAGGCGTGGACCCTAAATGGGGCCAGTTGGACTTATAAAGGCTCTTATTCGGCTATGGCCAATAATGCCGGTCTTTTTGGCGCGATAGGGCCTTTCGACTTTAGTTCTTTTTCTTATATTAAGAGTTGGTATTACTAGTAGGGGGAAGATATATTGTTTCTAAAATAGGGGAAAAAATACGATTATATAAAAAGCAAAAGCCTATATATTATAGAATTAATAGAGAATGTTCTCTATTTAACCTGTCTCCGCTTTTGGTACTTTCTAGCAGGTACGCCGTTTTGCTTTAAAATCCCTTTGTCTTTATCCTTATAAGCTCTCTGCCTCTTGCCTATACTTAAGAACTATCTATATTTAATAGGTGTAGAATTTTCTAATCCCGCCTCTTAAGGCTCTGCTGCACTATTCTTTATCTCTAGTTTATTATACTTTTACTTGGAAGCAAGAATAAAATTAGTAGCGCTAATTAATACATTATATATATTAGTATTTTCCTTCTCTAGCTCTTTAATTCTAGCGCCGAGCTCCTTTGTCTTTGCGTTTACTTTACTATTCTTGCGCTTAAATAGTCTCTGGTTAGTAAGACGTTGTTTATATTCCTTGGCCACTAATTCTTAAGCAAGTACTATTATCTACGCGCTCTCTAACTCCTTCTGTAGGGACCGATACTTATTGGCTATACTAGTAAAGTTGTTGACTGCCTTCTTATGCTGGAGATAAAGGGCTTAATATACCTAAGCGCCCTAGCTATTACGCTGTTTTTCTTTATAATATATATACTTTAACGCCACGTATTTTTTGTATAGTGCGTTAAGAATTCCTTAAAACTTAAAAAGGTCTCTATAGTAGGTTTCTATAATTCTGCCGGCATTATAGAGTTTTTTGTTAATAGAGGCTAGTTGCCGGTCTATAAGAGGCCGGCCGTTATTATAAAATAGTTCTTCTTCCCCGTTATTATAAATTATCTAATAAGTTAGATAGAATATAAGTATAATTATAAAGCTTTTATAGAAACTGTATTCTATTACTACTTGGTGCTCTAAATAGTTAATTAAGAGGCTATAGTTTTAAATAAACTTAGAATTAACTTGTGGATTAATTAGTAAATCTTTAATTTGTTAAAACAATGTTAAAGGAATAAGTAACTAATATATAGATTTTAACAGCACTAAAATCGGTGTAGTATTCTAGTGAATGTTCCTATTGATAGATCGCGTAGATTAGTAACTATAGTTATAAAACAGAGTTAAGTATCTTGATCTCTTTTTGTGATATTTTTAGCAGCTTAAAATATAAATATTTTTAAGGCCGAAGTATAACGGTGCGAATATTCTTTAATAATAAGCCCTACACTATTTAAGCCCCTAACCGTTAAGCGAGCCGACTAAAGCCTTGTAATTATACGCGTTAGCCTTACCGATAAACGGTTTATGCCTATTACTTAGAAAAAAATGTTCTAAAACCTTATTTAGACCTTATCTATTACTACTCTATAAAGTTAGGGCGTTTTTTAAATTTACCTGTTCCCGAATATTTATTAAATAATCTAAAGGCGGGAATAAAATTAGTAATGCTTAGCTTTATAAGAGAGGGCTTATAATCTAGGTTCTAATTTAACCTTAGAAAGGGCCTAGTTAGGGACTTTTCTTTAATAGTAAGCCAAACTATATAATCTGCCTAAACTAATTAAAGGTATCTACTATAAATTCACTAACAAATATCCACTATATCTAATACTTAGGTGCTTTATCTGCAAACTCTTATTGCCAAAAGGCTTCTTTAAGACAAAGATTGCCTACAAAAATCTATTGCGCATAAAAATTTATGCGAGAAGCTTCGGCTATTTATAGTAAAGGCTAAAGACAAGCTATTAAAAAGCGAAGAAGAACTTAATTAGGCGATATATAAGGTACGTATATAGCTTAAAATAGGATAGAATAGGTGGATAAAATCATTTAAGAAGAGGGTTATAATAAGTTTTAAAACTAAACTTATAGCTCTAACACTAGATAATACTGCAGAGAAGTTGACTAAAGTTAGAAATAGTAGTTTAAGAAGTTCGAAGTATTAGCTAAGCCATAAATATAAAATAATTCTTTAGCGGTTTAGGGTTAGGAAAGCTTCTCTAGTGCTTATTGTTTCTTTTTATATCTTTATAGTAACTATTAATTAAAGACTGTTTAGTCTATAACCTATTAATGCTATAAGAAACTTTATTAACACTATTATATTGTTCTAAAACACATAGTATATATTATAGCTAAGTACCTTTTAAGATATTAATTTGCCACCTTAAATAGGCGTTATATATCCGGAAAATTACCTATCTTACAAAATAGGTAATGCGCTCTAATATCTTCCCGTTGACTAGAACTCGCAGTTGCTCTTAGATATATTTAATTCCGCCCTAGTGCATAAAGAGAATATACTTAGTTATTTAACAATACTAGATAATCCGCTGTAGACATAAATAACCAAGAACTATAAAAATTTACTTGCTAAGTCTATTAATAAGATTTAATCAACCGCCGAAGCTTAATATTCTATAACTAAGCCTGCAATAAAAGTATAATATATAGAAGCTTAGCTAAGCAGCAACAACCTAGATTTTGCTAGTACAACCCTTAATAAAATACAGGGAATAGAAAAGCGGCTTAGATTTATTAAGGAGCAGACAAGGTAATACTGTTCTATTACCTATTTTTTATTTATTTCTAATAGTAGAGTAGATATTTTACAGGCATTTAGGCCTATATTAAGTAATTTTAAGCATGGACTGTAGAATTCAAGCTAAAAGCGGAGAGCCTAGTAGAAGAGATAAAGAGTGTTACTAAGTCTAAAGAGCTATAAAGTTGCTTTTATTTTTTTTATTTTTTTTACACTTTTTTTTATCCGCTTCGGTTAGTAGTGTTGCTGGCAACTTATAACTTAAGTTAGATAGATAGAACTGTTTATATCTTCGTTGCAATATATTCTATTTAAGGGAGTCGGGCTAGTAAGCTTAGTACTATAGTGATTAAAAAATCTTCTCGCCTTAATAGCACACAGTTATTTAAATAGTTTTTAAGTACTTTCTAGTTTACGCTACTTTATATCTATTCCTTAGAACTATATCCCTGCCATTTAAAAGATTCCCTCTCTATTTCTTTAAATATAAGCCAAGCTTACTTAATAGTCCTTTTGTACTTTAGGCATTTTTCCAGTACACTCTATATTTCTAGAACCCCTCTATAGGCCTTTTCTAGAATATCCAGCGTTAGACACTAATACTTACGGTGGCGTAAAATACACTACTATAGGGAGTAATTCTCTTCTATAAGCTTTTTAAGGGTTTCTAGTTAATCTCTTCTCTAGAACTCCTCTACCCGCTATATTAGAGTGTTAATAGAAAACTTCTTTAACCCCGTAAAACTACTACTTTGTCTCCGCGATTCTATATTAGATTTAATATCCATTTTACAATTATACGGTAAGTGGGTATAAACTTCTAGTAAGAGCTTATAGGGAGATATAGCTAATTTTAATATAGAAATCCCCTTTAAGAGCTTAAAGGTTACGGTTTAGGCCTCTGCTTGTGCTTAGTTCTAACCCCTAGAACCGATTTTGGTTTGACTATATCTACTAGAAAGCTACTTTAGGCCCAACTATTTATAGATTAGGATTCCCGCTAATTATATAAAAAATGCTCTAGGCCCTTCTTCTAGAAATCTATTCTTGACTTTAATAGCTAACTAGTCCCTAAGATATCCTCTTAAGCGATCGGTACTTAGAAAATGTACTGCATAATTACCTTTATTGTGGTGCATTTAAGAAAGCCTGCTTGTACGACTATATATAAAGAAGATATAAAATAATCTCTACGCGTTATAGAAGGAGTGGGAGAACATTCTATAGTAGCGGAAAAGAAAGTAGTTACGGTTAAATTCTTTAAGCTAACGGGTATAAGCCGAATCCCCTTTAAAAAATCTACACCGCCCTTCCTGGAGCTAGTAGTAGTCAGTAATTTAGAAAGTAGCTTTTACGAATAACGCCTGTCCCGGCGCTAAGAGACACCCTTGCAATAAGACAAACTACTAGATACTTTAATATTAAAGTATCGCAAGTTTAAAACGCATGTTAGATACTACTATCGCGTATATTATTTATATAGAATAGCTAACTTAATTCTTAATTATCTTTATTATAGCTAATTAGAAAATTATAATTGTGTTATTACCTATACACCTCTTTAATAAAAAGCTAAATTATAGAGTAACTTAGAACTAAACTTTTTTGCTATACCTCTATATTAGATTTAAACGGCTAATAAAATAAATAGACGAGTCTTTATATACTACTAGAATACTATTAGAAAGCTAAGAAGTTATTATAATAGTATTAGTTGTGTAACGTCCCCCCCTGCGTGGCGCAAAACCCTACGTGGCGTAAACCTACTAGTACTTTTTACTATAATAAAATCTATAATAATTAGAAGTTATAAATACTCTCGGAATAAAGACTCTAAATTCTAAGCTTTATTTCCGCTTTTTATTTTATAGAGAAAGCTTATAATTTACTGTGGGCTAAGATTCGGAAGGCTAGAGAGGAATCTTAAAGGCACTAATTAACGTCCGTCCCTACGTGCCGGGACGCACGGTGTAACGGGACGCTTTTTACTTCGGACCTTCGCTATCTCTTTTTCGCGAGTATATAGGCCTGTGAGTTATATATAATATTCTATTGTCACTTCCCTATAATTGCACTAGCCTCCAACAATAACTACCGTGATATTGACTGTATTATCAATTGCTTTGTCGGTGCCGAAAATTAACCCATTATTAACACCCCCTGTTTTTTTAAGACCACAAAGGTCTCCGTAGACCTTAGAGGGTTAAATACAGAGTTTAAATAAGGAATATCCTATTTATACGCTCTAAAGGCCTCTTTAACCTAGCAACGATATAGTCCGAGAGTTTCGCCGGTTAAAATTAAAGACGGTGAAAAGCGTTCTAGAGTGTTAGAATACACTAAAGAGACTTAGTATATAGTAGCGTACTTATATATTGCTGTAATCTTCTGTAATAAATTTGGCGCTTTACCTATTTAAATTAACCTCTAAGAATAGCTGTAGCGTATAGCGACGGGTTTCTAGAAATGTGCGCGGCTAACGTGACCCTATACTATATAATAATATACTCTAGATCTATATGCTGCTTGCCTGCAGTATATAAACACAAGCCTAAGCACTATATTAATAGTATTTCTATCTAAATCTACGGGGGGGTTTGTATTATTTAGAAGCTGGTTTAGCTGCTTTCTTACTATTAGTAGAAAGATTTATAGCACTAGGCCTTTGCGCTAAAAACTCTACTTTTAATCTATTAGTTTTGTTAGAATCTATACCTAAGATAGTAAGCCTACTTTAAAGCGTCTAGCAGTTTAGATAATTGGTTCCAACTACGCTTTTATAGCCTAAGAGAGCTTTTAAATACAAGGCTCTAGTATCTTCTACCTAGTACTAACAATTATAGAGTAAAGCAAAGCTCTATATATTTAGTAGCGTAGAGAGATAAGTAGATAATTTTTCTAGCTTTATTACCTTCTTGTAGCCCTGCAGCGCCCGCTAGTATATTTTCTCTACCTTGTTAAGCTGTTCTAGGTCCGCGTAGAGGTTGCCTAAATTGTTGACTGTGTCGAGTGTTAATATATAGTCTAGTCCCTATGCCTTTTCTTTGCCTTACAGCGCTTG
>KV745107.1:0-43763 GCA_001692735.1 Lepidopterella palustris CBS 459.81 | reverse complement strand
GGAAGGGGTAAAAGAGGGGGAAAGGGGGGAAGAGGGGGAAGAGGGAAAAGAGGAAGAAGAGGGAAAAGAGGGGGATAGGGGAAAAGAGGGGGAAGAGGGGGAAGAGGGAGAAGAGGGGGAAGAGGGGGAAGAGGGGAAGATAGGGAAAAGGGAAGAGGAGGAAGAGGTAGAAGATAGAGAAGAGGAGTGTGGGTTCAATTCGGGCAATGTTTAATTTTTTTGAGTTTTGTTTGTTTCGGGTTTTGGGTTTGGTGGTTGACGCTCGGATTTGAGGGGAAATCTAGTTGGAGAGATAGATTTGGTATCAAGGCGAATTGAGTCTCATATCATCACCCCTCATGTATACAACCCTCGAGGAACATCAAAGATCGGAAGCTTCCAGCCCTCTCACTGAACTCGCATCTAAACCCCTCTCATCTCCAGACTCCCCAACCATCATCCTCCACATCCAACTGTAGGGAAAGTGATCAAATATAGCAGTGTAGATACAACTGATAGAGTAAGAGGATAACAGGTAGATTCTGGTGCCCTCAAGACAAGAGACGAATCGCTACCGCCTAGGCGGGGTAGCGCTTTGTTACTATATAGTAAAACTAATAGCTTCGCCCTTACGGCATTCGCCTACCCACGTGACGCTTCCTTACACCAACGCATCACCATTCCTCTGTGCACCCAACCTACTATCTCCTTCCGGCCTCGCACCATCGTCTTCAGCCTGGTAGTCCCTATATTCATGTTGCTCCTCGCCACTAAGCAGAGGCGCATAGTCCTTTCCGCGCCCGCTCCGGCTGTTGCCCCCAAAGGGCGCGTACTGGCAGTGCGGACAGGATTTTGGCCAGTTTGAGCTGTTTGCAAGGGACTCGGTTAGGGTTTGGAGGATGAAGTAGAGGTGGATGAAGCTGGGGAGGTTGGTCAGTCACAGTGCTAAAAAACAGGGTTTTGTGGAATGTAGTCGTGGAACGGCGTTCTCACGAGAGAGAGAGGGGAAGGGAAGGTTTGAGGTGTGAGAATGAAGGAGGCGGTGGTTTACTCACAAGTTCACAAGCAAAAAATTAGTCCCATACGTCCCCAACATAACCAACCCCCCATCCCAACTCCTCGGCAAATTCACCCACGTCGTAATTAGCACGACCAACAGCCCCGCCCCTAACAATGAGTCTGCGACTAGATGCATTGGGCTGCCTGTTAAGCCAGAGGACTGGCAGTTGCATGCTTTCTGGTTGTGGAGGAGGAAGGCAGAGAAGGCGGAGGAGGCAGCGAGGGGAATGAGACCGATGGCGGGGTTGACGCGGGAGGAGGCGATGCCGTGGATCAGGAGGAGGAGGAAGGCAGGGGGGAAAGTGAGAATGGAGAGGGAGCGGAGGACGTGGGCGGGAGATTTGGAGAGGATGGTAAAGATGAGAATTGGGGAGGCCATTTTGCGGGTTCCAAGGCTGGGAGATTTTGAAGAGAGATGGCTTTGGAGTTTTGGAATCGAGTTTATGGATGATTGAAGTAAAAGAGGTCGCGAAGAACTAATGAGATGGATACCTTTCTTGAGTGGATTTATTGAAGATACTTATCGTTGTAGGCAGCAGTATCGCTGAAGGATTCCGGCGATCTTTCTAGGGCTGTGCCGCTTTACAGGGTTCATTGTAGCGCCGCCCGGGTATCCTCGCCGTAAACAAGGGGGTTTATATGCAACTCAAGGCTGTGTATGAGGCGAACTGCGCAGTATTCTAGAAAACAATGCGATATGGGCCCAGGGTGTTGTTCCTGCGAGGCGTTGTGCAAAGCGCGAGGCTGACTTCGTGGCTGGTGTTTGAGGTTCAGGGGAGGGTATCTGCGACGGAAGACTTGCACGTGCCTTCGACCTCTCTTTCGGCCAATGTGTAGGTAGAAAACGTACTCTCTCCCATCACTCTTTCCGAACGATTGCGATATCAATTGAGTCTCACATGCCATGAGGAATTTACCCATTATTCTCCGATTCCACGGGCACTTATTCGTCTCGTCTTTTCCCTGAAGACCATCTGTTTATTAGTCCAGCACATCGTACGGGAATAAGACTCAAGACGAAACCTGCAAACACATGAGAGAGTAAATAAGGCTCGCCGTGATCTCTATTGAATACCGGACATGGCTATAGACGATACGTTGATCTATTCTGCGCAATTTGTAGCACTGACCATGAACCTCTCAAGCCTATCTCTGTAGCTCAATTTCTTCCAGCTTTAGTCATTTCAACTTTCCGATCTCTCCTACATCTCCCATGCCGCGATTTCCGGAAGCTACTCGACCTTTTTGTGCGTGGAGAGCTCAATAGCGGGCTTCCTCATCTCTAGTCACCTCTTCTCAATAGTTCCAGCCTTCACAACAGTCGTACCGGCCCTCGTTCGGTTCTCTAGCTCAGCCCAAACAGTCATCCCGCATTCAACACAGAAATACATCTCGATAAGATGCCCGGATCCCGTCCGCTCCCCCGGTACGGTGTACCGCGTAACAAAGTCTGAGGGACGAGAGCAGGCGAAACGCAGAGATCGACACTATGATATCCGTACTGAAAGCGGAGCCGGCGGTCGTTTGGAAATTTTCGCAGTAGTAAAGGGGCTAAGTGAGGTGTCACTTGATGGCTGCGGGTTCTGTGGGGAAGCCGATGAAAGGAGGCTTACCACAGCGTAGTCTTCATCGCCAAACTCGTACTTGATGGCGCCACAGAGGCAGTTTACGCTGACCATTGTTAAAATTGGATGACCCATGAAGTGGCCCGAGAAGCTCGATACCGAAGGGCTGGGTTAGCCATCTTAGAACTGATGAAGGACCTTGGAATCCGTGTTGGGTTTCACTTTCACTTCTTTGACCGGGCGATACAAAGAATGCTGATCGGTAATTCTTAGGCGTTTTCTGCAGCCACATCAGCGGATATACAAAGAATGGCATATTTGCTCAAAGGATAAGAAGTTGAAATTGGTCACAGAATCGGGGAAATCATGGACAGCAGGAAACGCCAACGTAATCTTCGCATTACCAGAATTAACAACCCAATCGGAATCCGGGGTTCACCATTGATGAATTTCCCTAAAAGAAATCACTCGGAAAGCGCCGGCCCATCAATTGCGAAAGAAAACTAAACACCGTAATCTCGAACAAGTCCTACGAGTTTCACGGCAGGAGATTCCCCATCCCATCTCCGGAAAGAAGCCCACTCACGCTCCCGGGTGTCCAAGCCTGATTAACTCACCCATGCTTCAGCGAACCTGTTCTGACTTCCACAAGACACTTTATTCGGCGTCGATAGTGGAAAACAGACGCGATCTCGAGACTAGGCGTCAGACCCCTCGATTGAACACTCCTGAAAGCTATATTTGGTTTTCGGATGAATTGGTTATGATCTCAAGATTAGACGCGATTTTTTCTTGGCTGGCAGAAAGCTGGTCTGCGGTTCGTTGCTTGCGGAGATGGTGGTTGTTCGAGGTTGCAATCTGCCCCGGCCGAAGCTCTTGCTCTTCAGCCACGATGCGCTAGCAAGGGAAGCGGTGCTATATTTGGATAGGGCCAAATATGTCACGTGTAAAGATACGGCCCCTGAGAACGAACTCAGCCCTACTTGCCGTCTCCGCAAAGTTTGGTTTCAGTTACTATTTGGTCTAATAGGATAATGATGGGGTAATGGCATGGTAGGATTTGAATACCTGAAACCTGTCTCCGCCAGCAACTTCATCACGTGTCAAGACCTCTCACAGCCCAATCGCGAAACACAGCCGACACTCCAACACCAAACCAAATCTCCGGGGATGGAAATCCGCGACCACTCACAGCTTCGATTTCTGCCAGATGCTGAAGCTGAAACCAAGGCTTCGCCAAAAATTGGAAAAAGCAATGTTGCGCTCCTAAACCCGGCTTCACCGACCTTGCCAGTCGCTCCGTCGACGGTGAGGTTGGGTTGAACACGTCGTCCCTGGTCTTTCTTGTCGCCCCAATCCATACCCTCAGCACCTTAATCCGAAAGGATTCCAAGGGTATAGCAACCGGGTTATTGCCCCATGGCCGCTTCTGGATGCCCAACCACCTGTGAACCCAACCATGCTGGTAGCTTCGAGTTGCCGGCGCTGGAACGGGAATATTGGAGGGCCAGGTGACGGACACCTAACCTCCTACGTGGCTTACCGGTACACCTGGTATCCAGCGCCCAACAACCAGCATCCAGCATCTGTGACCAAGGATATTCCCGTGCGGCTAGATTGGCGCGCTGATCGTCGCTTGTCAGATATCGCTACCGGTGATGGCCAACTGGCTCACTGACGTAGGTATTAACCTTGGAATTTAGGTAGGGGTTTCGAAATGGAGGATTTGTCGGTGAGAGTATCTTGGGGTTTCTATGCGGTGCATCCGGAGTCTGTGAGCGCGATGCCGTCCTTGGTTGGGCCCTGGGAGGAGGAGGAAGTGGTGATGATGTGATGATGGAAGGAGAGGCGGACTGGAGGGACCTAGGGATAGTCTCATTTTTGTTAGCCTGGCGGTGGGCTTTTGCGCGGGTTTGGGTGATGATGAGGATGGTGCAAACAAGTTGGCAATTGGGGATCTCTGGGGTTGGGCTTGTATATGTGGTCTATCTCGGCTTTATGGTAGTTTTGGATACTGCGATTATGAGGAGAGGCTTTTAGAGTACCTCCTACTGACCTACCTACATCTCTATTCCCACGTCGAAAGACCCTCCGCCTAGCAAGTCTGGATAGGTACCTGCCTACCTACCATCTCCCAAAGGCCCAAGTAGCCCGAAAAAACCCACCTCTTCAACCTTACAACTCCAGGAACCCATACCATCTCATCCCCACATCATCGTCGCCAGCACACCGAATCCGCCATTCGCAGGTACAATATTCCAGCTTTTAAGTAAAGATCTTCAGCACCAAAATCACCCACTCTATTCTGACAAACTTTCTCCGGCAACCGAGGTCGTAAGTCTTGTGCTTCTCCTGCTTGCTGGTGCCTGACAGCCTCCCTCCACGAGTGGAATGAGTGCCCGCCCAAAGATTCAGGCACCAATCTTCGCACAGCACCACACCACCAACTATCCCTCACCACAGGAGCGGATTACGTGGAAAGAGGCAACACAACAAACTTCTCTCTCGGGGCCTTCCTCCCTCGCATCCAACCCGCCATCGCGAGGCCGTGATGAATCGAAGGGGCTACAGGAAGGGCGGTGCGAGGTGCGGGAAGGAAGCAAGCAATTGCGCCCTTCCACCACCCTCATCCTTCATCAAAACACAGAAACCAGATGATCAAACCCAGCCAACCCTCCCCCTCCCCAAATCAAGCAATCCGCAACTCAATTCACGTATATGTAGATCAGTTCACGCGACGGACATGTGGCCTTCACTATCGTGTGATACTATGGGTTGTGGCGGGGGGAATGGGGGATGGGGGATGGGGGATGTGACTCTTTCCGCTGCCTAGCCCATCCCCCCCCCTCTCTCCAGAGTGCAGAAAATAAAAATCAATGGAGAAAAGGGCATTGATGAATCATACGTGCGCCCCGGTACGGCGGGAGTAAGCGACTCGTATTGTTGGGCCCGGCTTCGGCACTCTTCCATCCTTTTGTGCCCCTCCCAAACAAACCCCCCCTCCCCCCGCCCCCCCGGCCTCGCCGCCATTTTCCAAGCCCATCGCCCAATCAGCCATGACCTGGGAGAGGGAAAATGCGCCAATCGGCGGGTGGCCTTATGGCTTGCATTGGGGTTTTTTATTTTATGCAGTCAGTGTCTAGCTGCAGGACTTTTTGCACTTGGGTCATGCAGTCAGAAACGCCGCAATATAAAGAGTGAAAATTGCGTGTTTTGGTGACTCTTATTCGCTAGCGTTGGGGGTTTCCTGCTTGTGGTGATTTCTGAAGGCTGCAAAGGCCTGCGATGGAGGGGGGGGGGATTTTTGCATTTTGGAGGGGAAGTGCTTTGAAGGGGTGATTGTTGGAAGGGCAGAGGTAACGATTTTCGGAGTCCGATGATGGTGAAAGATCTCGCTTGAGATAGCTGGATGGGGAGTTGATGGTTTAGGGTTGGAAAAGGTTAGTAAGGCTGCGCAGTATCGGGTTGGAGGGAGTGCGAATGGTTTGGGGAGCGGTGTTGTGTGGTGGCAGAGTCTATGGCGCGCGCGCTGGGTGAGTTGGTGAATTGCACATCATGGTAATCGCAAAAGGGAGAATATCATTGAGTTTTAAACGAATTTGCATTTCGTATGCTGAATTAGAACTGATAAGAGCCTAGGGGCTCTCATATACTCTATATCCCTTCATCCCATCACTAGCCACAACCTCAACACCACAAAGGTGGAGGGTCACCATCCATCATCTCAAATCAAATCACTGACATTGATATATACCTCAAGTGAGCAGCGGCCTTGCATGCAATGGAAGTCAACAAAGACACGCCACGCGAAAGACTCTGCCCATCCCGATCTCTTCCAAATCAAGCAAGCAATGCTTTTCCCCCAATCAGCAAAGCGCCCAACATCATGAATCCTGCCATGGCCAAACGGAAGATGTGGCTTGAAACGGTGGTAATGGTGGTAAAAATACTCAAATCGCCCAATACACGCCAGGCTTTTCAGCCTGGCGCCGGGCGGGAGCGGTGGCGGACATGTGGTCGTCGTCGCGAGCAAGTCAAGACAGACGGACGGAGACCGAAAGACGATGTTTTACTGGCTGAAACACTTTTTTTCTCTGTCTTTTGCTTTTGTTTTCGAGTCAACCCAATGGTGAGGACCAATGGGGGAGTGCAACTAGCTTCAGCGATAATAGCCCGAGAGGCGGTGCTCGCGAATATCTCTCTTCGACGGCTCCCGGACCTCGACATTGTACCGGACCGAGTCGCGGCGTTGCTGCGCGAGGTCCTGTTCGTATAGAGAACCGCGCTTAGCAGGAGCGGTGCTCGAGACTTCAGTCGTGACATTTGCCGGCCAATCGACGATTTCGCCGGACCGCGGGCGCGGTCTAGACGAGGTCTTGGAGGCCTGCTCGACCTTGACGGAGCGGGTGCGGTCTGGGAGCGGGGCACGGGCAGCGACGTAGTAGGTGCGGTCCATGGAGACGAATGGGCGGCGGGAGCGGTGTCTGAGGCTCCGTTCGATTGCTTTGAGCAGGCTCCGGACTTCGTCGTAGCCGACTGGGATCTCGACGCGGACGAGCTTGTGGTCTTCCTTGGCGGTGCTGTAGGCTTCGCCTTCGGAGTTGTTGTAGATGTAGCGGGCGACGTCTTGAGCGAGCCTGTGGCCGACGTCGCAGAGCTGCTCGTGGGAGCGGTGGACCTCGAAAGGGTGATGGCAGTAGGCGCAATTTCGGGCGTGGGTTTCAAAGTTGTAGGCGGCCCAGCTCTCTGAGGTGTTCACGGGGCGGCATATACCCGTCACGGGTTCGGGTAGGAAGCCAACCACGCGCTCCTTGCGGGGTACGGTGTCCCCCTTTGAATAAACGACGGTAGGCATGGTGTTGGAGCGGGAAATGGAGGGCATTTTGGTGGTGGTTGGGGAATTTTTAAGAATGGATCTGAGAGGGTGAGAGGTATTGGAAGATTGAAGGATATGGGGAGCCGTTGTGATAGACGATGAGGGTACTGAGGCAGGAAATGGTAATGTCACTTTGCTTGCCGGAGCAAAGGACAGAATGAGATGGGATTAGAAGACTCTGATTGAAGATATCAGAGTTCAACTTGAATGATGAAGAGGCTTGAGACCTTATGTGAGTTGAGGATTGACAAAGGAAAGGTGGCAGACTGGCTGAGATATATGGCTGTAAACAGATCAGGACGGGTGCCTAGGGCTTTTGCTTGGCCATGCAGGCAGAGTGCCCCCACAAATTCCCATGTTCATGGATGACCCCCGGACACTACGCCGACCCGTCAGGCGCAGACCCGTCGAGGGCGGTCAAAGGGCTTCACTGCCTGAACCTCATGACGGCAGTAGGGCCCGGGAGGGCTGTCGTTTCGCGCTAGAAACACGTTTGGCATGCCGTGGTAAAGTCAGAAGATGTCGCTTTCAGGGCGCCACCATTGGCCGATGACTGTTCCTGCGGACCATCGACTCCAGGAGTGCATCAGCAGCCGCGCGATGACTCTAATCTTGGCCTCGGCCTCGGATTTTTTGTGAGTGAAGGAGCAGACTTCGGAGAGGAGAGTTTCGTTGTTTGTCGCAACCCCTCACCTCACCTCCGCGCGCAAGCTGGCAGCTTGAGACGGCGGATGGCGGTCTGGCGACTGGAGTTGCACACAGAACACATGGCCTTAGCCCCCAGTGTCGACTTCGACGAGGACCCAGCCTCAGAAGAGTTTTTTTTTTTTTTTTTTTTCTGGCGGAGGGATCTGTCTTCAGAAACAGGGTGAAGGAGGATGAGGGTGATGGAGGAGTGGACTCGCTTAAGGCCAAGCCCCGCTGAACGAGGCAAAGCGCAGTCTGGAACACCCTTTTCCACTGGCAGCCCCAGGCATCTGCTGCGCATTTACGCACAGGGCACACCCTCGAGCACCACGGAATCCACACCGCAACACGAGAAGTTGCAAAGATTCCGCACAGCCTCGCTCTGGCGCGGGTATGGCTGTGAAAGGGTGAAAGGGGAGATTGCGAATTGCGCAATGCGCGTCGGCGCGTCCCATCATAACCCTTCGTTACGCAGAACCATACGTTCCTGTGCTCCTGCTGGAGGTCTTTTCAGAGGCCGGCGTCAACATCAGTCCTCTCTCACGCCTAGTTCACGATGTTTCCCCCTGCGGCAGTGCGCATGAAACGAAACTCTTCGCCTTATGATGGCGGCGCAGTGGGCAGTGATTTTGCGATGATACCGAATGAACGACCATAAACAAAGTCTCTCCACTGGTTTGAACGGATGTTTTTCGGCCAGCCCAAACTAGGAGCCGTGTTTTCCGTCCGTTGCGTCTCAGGTGCATAATTCCAACGATGCACTCTCTGCTGAGACGCCACCAGGCTTCTACTTTGGGTTGACCGGAAGGGCTCTGAGAGGTCAGCTTCGCACCACTTCGCCGTTGGCGAATTCTGCCACCCCACTAGCACGCCTTATAGGGTCGTTTATCATCCTAACGCAGAACACTGCACAGAGAACTGCATCATCCAGATACCCTGCTGAGCTGATCTTCCCTTGGCTAATGTCACCGTGCATAGGGTACAGAGTAACAAAAGAGACCGACAACCTCCAGTTCACCAGTGTTTCCATTACACGTTTTGCACCTTGTTTGAAATCAATACCTTTTCTCCTCTTCCGCGTGATTGCAAGGGTCGGTGAGTCAAGGGCAAGTCTGCCTTTCGAAAACCAACCGGTTGCCCTCCGGTCTGGCTCCATGTACAGTACTATACAAGTATCTTCGGCCCGCGCCGCACTTTACCTCTCTTAACCGTTTAGACGGATGTTTGCCTGCCGGCCTGCACACCTGACCGCATATCTGCACCGGTATGACTATCTCTATTGTCAACGGTTCGGTCAAGTCGATCTCGGTCGCATAAATGTGGTAGATGTGCTACTCAATGATGGAACAGGGCTTCGATTATCGTTCGTTTCGTTCATATCTTTCCAGAATATGTAAACGTCATCGGATTCGGCAGGAGCAGTCGGACCCACCGGCTGCCTAGCTCAAGAGCTCAAGAGCCCAAGAGCCCAAGAACCCTCCTTCCAAGGCACGGAGATGTCAAAGCTGACAACATAAACATCTAACCATCACACCCTTTGGTTGCATCAATCTGTCAATGTAGAAAGGAGTTGACACCTTTCTCCGCAATTGCCTCATTAGGAAATGACAGATTACCCAACCCACTCTTCACAGCAGAGCAGAAGCATACGTAAACAGCATCATGTCATCATGGATCCCTTTGAAAACGCCTTGCGCCACCAACCCTATTGGAAGTCTCAGTTGCCTGAATTCAAGGCAGGTTAACTGCGAACTGCCGCATCCCCGGTACTCCAACAGTGCAAACATCCCCCATCCATATGGTATCGCTTACGCTGTACAACACCTTCTTGACGGCCCGCTAACCGACTGAGTCAACGCATTGACGAAACCTGGGACGAAAATTCGGAAATTTTTGTTTGTGCACTTGACTTGACTGCCGCCCTCGCAACCTTGGAAGCTGGTGAGCCTCAACGGTCGTTCATCAGAGTTTCACAGGAGGAATGGAGCAAACATGACGAATCTACAACCAGGCTCAGAGCAGCCGAGGCCCTCAATCGTTGGCCGAACGCGCAATGGGTGTGTAAGACGCGGCCTGAAATTGTCGCAGACTCGGCCAAACCGTTCCGAAGTCGCCGCAAAATGGCTGACCAATATGCTATCTTTAATAGGCAACCATATGATCTTTCTTCTTCCCCAGGCTGGCAATGATTCGGTAGGTGGGTAGATGGTAAGAGGCGCCATCCCCCGAATCTATGATAGCCAGGTAACCTTCCAGATGTTCCAAGGTTTGCTCATCCCCGCAAATGTCGGTCGATTCATCAAAAATGGCCTCATATCGTTTTGTTTGCGCTCTCAGCGCACTTTCATACCTACAGCCATCCTATGTCCCTCCAAGTCGTCCATCGTATGTCTTCAGAATCCCACTTAGCCCTCTAACTTATATCAAGCTGCAGGACTGATGCACTGCAACCTCCTTACGCTGAAACGGGCAATCCGTGATCTCTTCCTCACTGTGCCACGGCAGTCGTACCATATCAGACACCACAACCTCCATTGTTTGGCCACTCCAAGGGCCTCAACCCACGATCTTCCCGTACGACGCTTTTCTACCCACTCTTGAACCCGTGATGTCCCTGACCCGTTCACGCAGCTACCCGCAGAGCATACATCTCCGTAATGGAAATCTAGCCATCTATACAGCTCTATGCAAGCTTTCAAGTCACTCTACCTAGATATTAACGCTGATTCCACGTGCAAGCATCACCAGATGCTGTTGGATCGCATGCCAAGACAATAACTACTTTCTTCAGTGTAGGTACAACACTCCTATGGACGGAACGAATTCGGATGAAAACTTGCTTGCCACTCAGTCTCACTGAGCCTCGTCGCCTCACTTTTGCACCGGAAGCGTCTCACCGGGCCTAGAACGTTGCGGTCGGCATTGCAACCTCAGACCGACGAGATCTGGGCATCACGCTTTGCTACCGAACCGAGCAGCGAGACGAACGCCGAGACGAACGCCGAGACGGAGAATAGAGTTCCTTATCCTCATAGCAACCAACGTAATTCTATAGGTGGGATAATGGTACGTTTATCCTCACGAAATAACATTCTTAGCATGTGAGATCTCATGTTTGCTCTTTTAGCCGAAGTGCCATAAAAAAAATGTAACGTGACTTTTTCGATGGTAAGGTTCTCCCCGCGCGGGGCGTTCGCCCACACTTGTTGTACTCAAGCTTTGGACTGGAATCCAGAATAGAAGTTACGGACGGTGGGGGCAGAGATGCGTGCACCCGTTGTTTATCTACACGGGTTATGCGATTAAACAAGAAGCAGCCTTCGAATACATGTGGACTTTTCAAACGAAAAAGCATCACCCCACCACCGCCTCATTACATCACTCTTCCATCCACTCCATATCTCACCGCCATGCAAGTATTCCGTGACTCTTCCCACGCCAACCCCGCGTCAATTTCATTCACGGAAACACACCAATCTCGAAACCCAGACGCAGACCCACGTCGAGCAAACGAGCAAGTTTTTTGAAATGCCTGTAGCTTCACTTATTCTTTTGTGAGGCGGTGGAAGGCACTTTCGATTGAGACTGCTTCCTTCCCATGTATGGAACTGGTGCTTTGGTGCTATACTCTCCCGCCCAATTACTCAGCCTAGCTCATCACGTCGTCCGTCCCATCTCCTCTCGTTCAGGCTAATGGATAACGCTGGGGTTAACTTCCATGCATTCAATTCATACATTCCCCATCTCTTCCCAATTCTCTCTTTTCCTTCCCATCTCCTTCCCAGTTCTCTCTTTCCCTTCTTATCCTTTCGGTCTTGCTCATCCAATCCCATCCCATTCCATCTCTCTCCGATCCTCCTCTCGGGGCCGGGGAGCATGTTATGGCTCTATATATACTTGTGTAAGCGCTGCATCGTCTCCTATCTCTATACGTCATACTCCATCGGAGATGAATGTGTAAAAATAAGGATGGCATGAGTATGGCATCGTCGGTGTGCTGGTGGCCTCGAGGCAGGTTACTTGGATGATGTAATATGTAGTACTAGTAGCGGATTTGGATATCAAGAGTTTAGGCGCTGGAGCGAATGCGATTTTACCATAGATCCCATCGCATGAGAGGATTTGAGGTGGTAAAACGCTTTTCGAATGCGTTGTTTCAACTTCAGATATGCATGAATACCTCGAGTGGTTTGAAACCTGTTACGAAACCATGAGAGTTAAAAATAGTAATTGTATATTTCTATAGCTTTAACATGCATCGGCAGACCCAAGAATCCCAAACGCCAAGAGTCCCACTTGCATGTCATGGTAATATCTTCAGAGATCCCTGTAAACCAGCGCTTGTAGCCAAATCCCGCAATAATGTCCCTAAGAGAAAAATAATGATAGTGATAGACAGAATGAGATGCATCCACTTCGTTGACAAGACCCAGCTCGGAGAGTCGGCTCTTCTCGCCTTTCTCCTTCCCTCCCAGGGTCTTTCCCTTGAACTCCATCAACTCCATCGCCCTCCATCGCCCGAAAACAGAGGACGTACCACATCCCCTCACAAGCCTAACCACACATTCATGTATCAAATATCCTATCCCACACCACCTACTTCTTCCCCCCCACCAACTTCGCCTTCCAACTCTTCGCAACCGGCGTCTCAACCTCGAATGTGCTCGTAATCGTCGTCGTCGTCCTTCCCTTCTCCCCAGCCGCCGGCACGCCCTTCTCCAGATCGTGCTCCCGTTGGTTAGTTTTCCTAGCCGAAGGAGGCGGCGACGCGATGCGGACGCCAGTGCGCCTATTCTGGCGGTTGGTCTGCCGATCAACCTTGGAGACATCTGAGCGGCCTGTGAGGCGGCGAGAGGCGCGGCGGAGAGATTGGCGGACGTCCCATTGGCGCTTTTTGGCAAGGTAGAAGAGGACGACCGAGGCAGCTGGGGGTAGTTTAGTTATGGGTTTTCAGCAGGATATCGTAGAGAGGATGGGGACGTACATCCAAGAACTGCTACGACGACAACGACAGTAATGATGGCTACTAGAGCGCCTTTGGAGAGGGAGAAGGCGCCCTGTGTGTTTCCTGATGCTCCAGCCGTGGAGGGGTCGACTGGGTTGTCGTTGCCTCCGTTGTAGCCATCGTTGGGCGTTGCTGTTGCTGCGGCGGTTTCTGCAGCTGTGTATGTAACCTGGGCCGTCTGGGTCGAGTGTATTGTCGTATCTTGCGCGAAAGCGAAGAGGGGTAAGAGCACGCTCAGCGCAAAGAGGACGTGGTTGTGATTCATGATTTTGAACAAGGTAGTAGACTCCTGGTCGTACGAGAGAATCAAACTCTGGGGTAAAGAGGCAAAAGTCGCTGAAGCTTTGGAAAGGTCTGGTGAGAATGAGATCAACTCGCACAGAAAGGATGCTCGCCTCCGTCAGGGCGGAAGCGCTCCATATTTGAGCATATCGACCTGGGCATTCTCGACGACTGGACCCATGAGGTGGTCGGCGGCTACCAAATCACATATTGTGTAGTTGTGACGGGCAGGGTTTCTGCGGGACGAGCAGTCTAGGATCTACTATTTTGGCCCATTGAGCGCTGAGAAGGGCATGTGCTTGAACAACGAAAGTTACAGAAATGTACCTGATTGGCACTACTGTCAGGGCTGGGCGGGCGGTTATGGAGAAGAGCGTTGTGGATGGGTGGACGCAAGGTGATCACAATGCGCTCGCGTAGGGTTTAGAGTGTTGGTGATTGGACGGTTTGACACCAGCGCCAGCAAGGCTTATTTTTGGCTCCAGGGGTAAATCTGTTTCTTCGCACTTCACGCGAGTTGCTGGACTTGAACACCATGCTTGCCCAACATCAGACACAGATGAAGATGCCGCGAGTTAGGTGTTTAGCAGATTATCTCTGTTGTTCCTTTGCCGCCTTTGTAGCATTGCGTCCGATTACAGCTTTCTGCGCCTGCGGATCGAAACGGTCATGTAGGATTGTGTGCCATACCCGCCCTTACTAATGTATCGACAGTTGTATAGACTCGATGGGTATGAAGATACTGAAGATGATCTTGGAGAGAAAATGATGCTGAGGAGTTTGCGGTCGAGTCGGGTGCGCTGGGCTTCTGAGCGCCGCTAGTGTAGGGGCGTCGAATTGTCAAGAAGACTGGTTTGTTGCTCTTATAATCCTGTCTCGCCCTGAGGATCTTAATGAGGTTCTTGATTAGCTCACAGCTTGTAGAGTTGCTAGAATTGCTCATGCTCTTCACAATTGGCCCAAAATGCCACCATCACAAGCGTTCTTGTATAGATGCCGCCTCCGCAGCTGGCGCTGAAAACTTTGGGGTCCTTAAAGATGACTGCAGTCAAGGCGGAAAATATTTGCAAAGTAAATAGCGTTGCATCTGGCGTGAGACTTTTGACGGGTGGTTCTTCTATATCATGGCGTCTTTCTGTTAAGGAACTCTTCCAGGCTCTCACGTGATTCCATAGTATTCCCTTGACTGATACCATTTCCTTGATCAAGAGGCGCAAGTCCTCTAGGAAAGTGTCCATTCTATTGAGATTATGCACTACTGTGGTTTGATGTGGGCTTTCTTGGAGTTCTCGTTGCTGCGGAAGACGACGAGCTTCGGAACAGCACAGGGGCGAAAATTCGCCCACAGAAAGGGAGTGAGAAACAAAATCTCCTCCTCAACCTCTCCTCCATCTTATCCTCACCACTCTCTTTCTCCATTTCCTATTGCCTCGCTCCTCTTAGACGAGGATCCTTTCATCCCCACCAACACTCTTTACACCTTCTCATCGTTTGGCACTTTACCCACACCAACACCACGAGCACGCGGGGCGGCCTCTGCGTTGTCGTGCTCGTGTCAACACCACTGCCCACCAGAACTGACAACGAGATGGCACCGACCATGGCTCCCTCTGGGCTCCGGCATGAAGTCTTTCCGGAGACTATTATCGACGAGCCAAGGGATACCCAGGCTCTGGTTCCTTATAGCGATGCTGTCGTCCCAAAGACCCAGCCAATAGGCGATGCTGACCTATCGCACGAAATTCAAGTCGTCCCTGAAACACAACACAGTGAGGAGTTGAGTAGCGGGCACCGTGAGGAAACTCCACTTAGTCCTACATCGCGTGCAACGATCCAAAAGTTGGGCATCTCATCACCACGGCCTGTTGCTGAGACGGCACCATCGGCCATGGCTACAAAGCTGCTTAGTCGACCCATCTCTTCAGGAGAAGATGTCTCTAGTACATTTCAGTTTGGAGCTGCAAACCGCTCAGCAGCAAACGTCAAAGGTGCGCAGGTTAGCCCAGCTCCCGCAAAACAATCGGTAGTCGCAAGCCTTATCACCGCATGTGTGCCTGGTAACCTTCCCCTTGATAGACCTCATGGTATGTTCTGCTATGGCATCTTTCAACGGAGGACATGACTAACAGAGATTCTCACTAGTTGAGCCTCCATCACAAACTTCGAAGCCTGCCTCGTCTAGCCAGAAAGCAACAAACACCTCCTCGGCCCCTCTGGCGCAGCGCTCTCAGTCCATTATCGCCACGAAGCAAAATGACTCCGCTAGTGCTGCACCGATAAAGCCTTCTGAGCTGCAGAAAGGCAAGGAGGATGATGCTCCTCAGCCTGACCACATGCGGTGAGTAACACGGGACCAATTACTCCCAGATCTATTCATAACCTGTAGCACATTTCGCCCTGCGAGCGCTCAAGCCATAAACATGAATTGTTTGAAGCACATGCTGACAGTTTTGGATAGGCTGTCTACCAATAAACGCAAGGCGCCCGCTTCGAAAAGAGGATTTACGGCCATGCAACCAACCCAACGCGGCTCTCATTTGAGCAACTCGGCCGTAGAGACGCCTATTGATCAACCATTGCACACTCCGGTTGTCCTCCTTTCAACATTCTCGCAGTTGGCGCAGCCAACCCCTTGTTTCAACCCTTTTCCGAGTGTTATTGACCAAAATAGAGCGGATCAACTAACCTTGCAGCGAACAGCGAAGCTTGCTACCCCTCGCCAATGTACAAAGAAGGACGACAACCCAGCGCGTCGCAAGAAGAAGTTGACTCAAGGCCTTGCACAGCCGGACCTCGCGCAAGCTAGAACACAACCCAATCTTGCAACGCCTTTACCTCCTGTTGGAGGAGATATACTCAACAAGAGTATGGCGAACCCTACGCAGAGTGCTGACCAAGACCTAGCACAGGTTAAGTCTACTCTAGCTGGACGCCAGACCGGGTTGGCACACACTTCGTATTTTAGCGGAATGGGAATCTCTGCGCGTCCCATGCAGGGTTTTATGACGGATTGTAACTATGCCCATCTTGGACACCACCCTGGCCATTCGGATAATTCGTCTTATTCTGGGATTATGCCGAACTTCGGTAAGCCGAGCCCCATGCAGCCGTTCGCAGCGGGCGCCAGCTATGCTCAGGCTGGAAGCCAACGAGATATTCTGTTTGGTAGCAAAGAAGACGAAGAACGCCGAAAGATCGAGATGAGGCACAGAGATATCCAGATGCGTTACGCCGCCGATCTTCTAAACCAAATAAAAGAGAGCATTGCTGCGAACTCTGGATACCAGACGAACGTGCCAGAGAGTTCAGCTGATACTAGAGACATTCTAAACCTTTTCCCCGATTCAAACCACGCTTGCTCTGGAACCTCAAAAACGTCGGCCAAAGTTGATTATGGTCCTTCTGGTCCCTCCGTTACCTCAGGCACACCCCTGCCATCCCTCCAATACGCTCATGTCACCGACGCTCTGCACAGTATTTCAGCTATAAAGAGGCCCAACAGGCGTCTAAAGAATGTTGATGCCCCAACACCACCCGAGGCAATAAACGACACAGAACTCAACATGGGTTCGCTACCAGAACCCAGTTCTAACAATCAGGAAAATGATCCGCTTGTTGAAAACGAAGTGATTGGAGCTGCGAGGATGTTAATGGACATAAGCTCATCGTCCCCCAGTACGCCTAAACGCACTGCAGACGTGCACAACGGACAGCCACAATCTGGATATCAAGGTGCGGCAACAACTGTCGATGAGCGTCTAGGTCGGGCGTCATCTCCCCATAGTCCAAGCAGGATCACGAAGCGACCTCGACTTCAGCAGGAACCGTCCATAGTCGCATCCTTGGTTGAAACTCGACCACAATCTTCGTTCGTGCCAGACATCCCACACCAATATGTTCTAGGGAACTCGCCGGTCGATGTCGCCTTGCAAACCCTTGAACATAGTATGCAACTGGAACGGTCTACCCGCGCTAGACAAGCTTCTGAAGAAGGTAACAGAGCCAAAAGGATGATTGCTGAAATCAGAACTTTGAAATCTTCGGAACGAAATCTCCTCGCCGAACTTCAGTCCACACAGCAAGAGAACGTCCGACTTTCTACAGAGCACGACCGTCTGAGGCGACAGATAGATGGGTACAAGAAGTTTTGTGAGGGAACTGGTAGGGACGTTGATAGAGCTCAAGCTCAGCTTAACGAGTTCCGAAACAGCGGCCGAGAGATACAGGACAGAGCCTATGCTGCTCTTCACAAAGAGCGTGAAGACAACGCAAGGATTCGCGGGGAAACGACCGCCTTATACAACACAGCCATCGCCGCTGCCACCCGGGCTCGCGACGAGTCTATGACTCTCTTGCGCGAGACAAAGGGGAAACTAGATCTCCAACAGTTGCGAAACATCCACCTCTCTGGAATGCTGGGGGGCAAGGCTGCCGAGATTGCCACGGAACGGGTGCGCTCTGCAAGCCTCGAGAAGCAGCTTGTAGCCACTCGGACAAACTTAGTGGAGAACAACGAGGCGAAAGAGAGAGCGGAGAAAAATGCCGAGATTCTTCTCGGCTTGCAAAATGAAATCTCCAGTATTCAGAGGAATTTGGCAAACTCGGAGAGCACTTCCAAACTCCAAAGCATCTTGGAAAAATGCACGGAACTAGTCCAATCAGCTCGTACCCAAGAAGGTATCACGCCTGTGGAAATGGATAGGGCGGTATCTCGGATCTGTGATATTGTTGGAAAGTGAGTAATCTGCAATGTATCTCCGAATTCGAAGCTGATGACAAGTGCAGTACCAACACACAATTGCAGGGAGTATGTCGGGGAATTGATGGCAATAAGACCTCAAATGAGTCCGTTGAACGGCTTATCGAAGCCCAGATTTCTGCACTCCGTAAAGATGTTCTGCAGCACCAGGCTTCAAATCAGGAACTTGCTGCTGCTCATGATTCCATTGTGGCTTTGACCGAGAGTTCTTCCGCGCGCGATCAGGAAGTATCTAAGTTGCAACAGGAACTTGGCGAAGCTATGAAACGCGAGTCTACTCTCAGGGGCGAAGTTTCACGTTTGGAATCAGAGCTTCTCGACTTGCAAGCCGTACCTGCCGAGGATCCGACTCTACCAGCTCGTCTTGACGAGGCTCAAAAGGATAATGTGTTGCTAAGAACGGAATTGGATGATATCAAAGCCGAATTGGCTTCGTCATCTGAGCAGTTACATTCCATCCCGATCTTAAAGGTAAGTCATCCCCTTCTGACGAAGATAGAATGAGCTCGAATGTTAGATGCAGCAACAACTAGAAGAGGCTCGTCTTCAAATTAAACAAGCGGAGTCCGAGAAGAAGACGACCCAGATTGAAGTAAGCCAAAGATCTTCAGTACACCATACTTGATACATGCACTAACCACATTTCCAAGCATGATGCCGAGCTGCGCGAAGTCCGTATTCAGTCCAACAAGGATGCGATTAGAGTACAGCTAGAACAGCAGGCGGAGTTTGAGAACCATCTGCATCTTGCTGACAAGCAAAACCTCGACCTGAAAATGTCGTTGGAAGTCAATGCCGGAGAACTCTCTAGTTCTGCGCGAAAAATCTTAGATTTTGAAGCCACGATCCGATCTAAAGATAGAGAAATCAATACCCTCAGACAAGACATTGAAACCCAGCGCAAGGCATCCGAGTCTGTTCGTGAAGAACTTGTCGACAATTTTTCAAAAGAGATTGATGGCCTTAGGAAACAGCTCCAGAGCAAGACAGATTCTTCGAACAATTTGTTCGCTGAGGTTAGCAAACTTAATGCCAACCAATCTGCAATGCAGAGAAAACTTGGTGCTCTTCAAACGGCTCTCGACTCAGCCAATGACGTAGTGGCCGGGCACCAAACTGGAATTAACGATCTCCGGGACTCGAATGATACCACCCGGGCTAAGGAGCGTGAGCAGCATGGTAAAGAGCTTCGTCATGCTTGTGATCGTAACACAGATCTCGGCCGAACCGTTCTTGAACTCCAGCAGGATTTGGATTCCTCCCGAAAGGAATCAAAGATGAAATTCGAGGAGCATAGGAAGGAAGTCAACGAGGTGCAGCAGCGTGCCATCACTGCCGAAACCCGTGTCCAATCATTAAATAATGAGCTTCGTGTGTACCTTGATCAGGAGTCGCAGAAACACCAGAAAGAACCCGAGGCGAGCCAAAACGTAGACACTGGTGCGGCAACGGCCAAGCATAACAAGATTATGAACCTTCGAACTCGGAACCAGCAGAACAATTCTTCCTTTGGTGAGTACACGACTCTTGGCGGAGATGACGCTTCGGTTGGAGATGATATTCTTGGAGCCCTCGAAATGCTCGATGAGAATGGCGTGTCAGTCGTGGAACCTGAATGGACCCTTCCTGCAAGGGCGCGCAACCCTCGACCGTCTTTGAGTAACCACCAACTTCCCATGAGCTTTTCTCGTTTCAATCGATGCCTTGAGAGGGACACCACACCACTTCCTAAGCGGTCCTCCTCCCTCCTGTCTGATGCAGCCACTCTTGACACTCCAGAAGGGTTTTGTCACCAAGGCAAATTGACGGTTGATCGCCTACTCGGTAGTACTCCATCAAAGTCAGTCGTAGAACCTACCCCTGGGCGGCAAGGGCTATCAGGTATTGTCGTTCAACTGTCAGCACCGCCCGAATCATTATTGCCGTCTCTAGTCAATCCATTCTTCGACTCTTTCGACCGCCCGAAATCCCAAGCAAACATTGCATCTCGCATGGCGCCAACATCTCAGTCTCAGTACAGGGCTGCAGAAATTGTTGCTAGCCAAGCGCCGAGCCAGGCGGACCAGAGTCGTGAGACCAGCTCCCCAGATTATGTCCATAAAGATCCTTCCAGCTCCCATCGGGTAGCCACCTATAGCCATACCACTAGTAGACCAGCCTCAGGTACTGATAATTGCTCCGAGCTCGATCCCACTGGATCCAAGGCCGCGAATCAACACAGTACTAAGAGGCGCGGTTCGTTGGCGCAAGAGGGTGGAGATCTTAAAAGACATAGGGATGAACATGCTCCGGCTGACGAACATTCACGTTATCGTGTAACTCGATCAAGCAATGCCCAAGCCCTGTCGGGAGGAGCTCTGTTGAAGTCCTCACATTCACAAGCGCCTGCTGCGAAATTGTCCCAGTCTCAAGCCCAGAACTTATCCAGTATTCCTACGCGCCCCCAGAGCGTTGCTGGATTGGCAATACAGTCAAGGAAGAGGTCCGCGCGCGGCAATTCTAAGCCGAAGTCATCTAAAAGTAAGCATTCATATTTCCTTGAATTCAAAACTTGCTAACACATTTATTTTAGATCAGGCCTACAACGACCGTTTCTCCAAGGAACTGGGTAAGAAATAGGATAGCTCTCGTTTCCTGGCAGCACAGACGTGTTTCGGCTTGTGCGGGATTCTTCGTAGTTATTACTGGCAGGTCTGCTTCATGGGCCTGTGTCAACCCGGATGGACGATGGAAAGCCTCATTGCATGAGTACCTTTTATGGTTCGAAATTACGGAAGGAAAGGGATCTGCAATGGGTCATAATGTTGATTCGAGCCCTTGGTGTCGATTGTTGTCTCGGCACGAGCTGACCATCGTTAGGGATATGTCCAGTCCCCGACATACCGATTTCAATTTTGCTTTCACACAGATATGGGCGCCTGCACGCCTCTAGCATTGGTCTAATACTCTTCACACTTGCATGCATGTACTATAATTGCGCTCTAGCATAGCTACCGAGCTACATAAATACTAAAAGAAAGTGCTATACTGTGTTAGCCTCACATTCATGTCGTGCCTAGCATGAATTTCCTCCATGCAAACCCCAGGCCAATCTTCCGTTCTGCCGCTATAGACTCTGCTGCCGCCGACCGACCCCTCGCCGCTTTGCTGGGGTGTGGTTGAGAATAAGCGGCTCTTTATAATCCCTCACGAGAAAATTGTTCTTGTTTTACTCACTCTCCTCGCCACCAACTTTCTCACCTCTTTGCCATCAACACACCCACAATTTCTTATCAACCACCATCCTAACCCACTATGCCTGTCTTCTTTCGGCTCAAGGAGACGCTTGAGTGATGGCTGGTCCCTCTTATCTTTCGTTTCTTCAATGTTCTGCCGCATCCTGACCATGTGCCAGATAAGAGGCTGAGAGAGCAGAGTCCCTATTCTGTCTCGCGACCACACCAGCAGCACCATGAGGTTACACACGAGATGGAGTATCATGAGGACAGAGTTAGAGTAAGTAGTCAGATCCGAGACCCTCTTTTACCATCTATTGTGGACGCTTGCTCGCTTTTTTGGAGGTGAGGCTGCCGTGGTGGTGATGCGTGTGCTATGCGAGTAGAGATTGCTCCTTGGGTTTGTCTCTATATTGGTTGGCATTTGGGTGGCATTCCCTTTTGGGATTTGATTTTAGGGCATGGTTGTGTTCCTGTTAGAACTTGCATAGCAAGGGTAAGTATCTTCTTCTTGCCTTACCTCCCTTCATGTTGTCACCCTATTATGGCTACAGCCAATGCATTTGAATACAACGTCAAACCAGATGCCTAGCCTCTTTTTGCGCTCATGTCACTTCACCTCCATCCTTTCTTCCCCCCCCCCCCTCTCTCTCTCTCCATCCTTCTAGTCTTTTCCTTGATGCACTTTCACAACGGAATATTCATACCTAATCTTTCTCTCAATGTCCATTCACAACAACAAACCCATAGCTCCGGCGAAGAGGTCGTTGAGATTGATTTCCATCCACCCCTCGCCTCGGCCGCAGTACCCAGATCAAAGCAACATCATCGCTGACTTGTACGCTTAATAGGGTTTGTTCTTAAGAAAAGGTCGGAAAGACATCACCCTCTTAAGGAAGGTGCCCATCATTAGGTTCTACTCTGTTACGTTTTTGCAGATAATGGACACATGGGACGTGTAGTGGCTCTGGGGGCTGTGGCATTGGGGACATTGCGGAGCTACAAGTCAGCCGTGGTGACGCCTGGCGGAACCCCGGTTTCTACATTGCCTTTGCATAAATTAAAACTGGTGCGGTGACCTATGCTCGTACATGGCTCTTCCCTCTTGATTATGTGAGGGTTTGTGACTTTGAACTTTGAACTTTGAGGTTGGGGATTGGTGTTTGTATGACAGAGTGGCAGCGTAGTGGCGTTGCTGTCGTTTGAGTGTTCGAGGTATGCTTGGTAAGTCGAAATGGTTTCCTCTCTCTGCTTACCTCTCTTTTCTTTCCATGATCCTTCTCTTGCACCTCCCTTCACCCAGGCAAGCTGACCATACCGAGCCTCCATACCCAGCTCTGAAAATGGCACTCCCGAGACCAACTAGTCAATATTGAAAGTTCGTTGATTGATTCGCAACCTTGTACGTTTAGAGACGAACAAAATCGTCACGCCAGTGTTCACAAAGGGCTTTGTGGTCCCGAAGGCGTTATCGTGGCAGCTTTGTGTCAGCCGGCTTGTGGGTTCGAGGGGGTTCGGGTTCAGAGCCGCGTTGCCTGCATATATCTAAATGTCAAAGGTACGTAAATGATCCAATTTGAGCAGGGCTGCAATTTTTTACGCCAGCACGACAACACGACGCTAAGAGGTACACTGGCTTCGTGGTGCTGCTTCGCCTCAGGGTGATCCAGCGAGGTGTTTGACTAGGCTCTTACATATTTCTGAGGTGTTTATTTGCGTTTGAGTGTGTAGGGGAATAGATTGATATGTTTCTTTGAGCCTTGGTGTTGTTTTAGAGGCTTTGGAAGATGATGCTGTTTTTACATCTTTATCTTAGTGTCTCTGTCCACTATCTTGTTGTCTCTGTCCATTCTCCTATTCCCTCCCGTCGTGGCGCTCCCCTTCTTTCCTCGGTAATATTTCCCCTCCTCTCATCTCTGGTGTTTCCTATCCCTTCCTCGGTGTCTCTGCCCGCTCTCCTGTTCCCTCCCGCGGCATGATGTACCCCTCTATTCCTTTGTGGTGGCTCCGCCTCCTTTCCTCGGTGTCTCTATCCCCTCACTCGTTCCCTTCTGTGGTGTTCCGACCTCTTGATCTCTAATTTTTGTAGTATCTCCAACTCCCCTCCAAACCCCAAAAACAGGCGCACGACCTAGAGCACGTCAAGGTCGTAAAGAGAAGTTTCTGTGCAAGATAACGAAGTTGATGCCATGTGGAGCGTGAAGTGCAGTCGGTGTCGGCGTGCGGAAGAGAGAGAAGAGGAGGTCTGTGGGGTGATGCCATTGCTTTCCTTTTTTTTTGCAGATGTTGATGATTGGAATATATTGGAGACTGTTGGGAGATGTTGACGGAAGCTTCTAGTTGCGAAGGAAGATCATGTCGACTGTACCGGAAGATATTGACGCAGACTGCTCGGTGCAGAAGAAAATCCAGTTATGTAAGCCGTTATCCCTGATTTCACAGAGAAAGAGAGAATAATAGGAAGTTTTTTTGCACCTTGTTCTGGTTGTTGTGCGGGCTGTTGATGGTGGCTCAAAGATTGTAGCAGACGCTTCTGCCTCAGGCACTGAGGGAGACCGGATCGAAGCACGTCGGATCAAAGCAAATCGGACCAAACATACACTGGCAAGGTCAATTCGAGCAGAATCAAGCTCGGTTTAATTCCAGAATCGGAGTGTGTCGATATACGATGAAACGATGATCCCGCCGTTCACGTTTCCGCTCTAGTGAAATATTAAAGGCAACTCACCAACCCCCCTCCCTCCGTCTTCTCTTCTCCTCAGAATAGTCCCTACGACAAACACACTTCATCATGTATATCGTGTCCTCCAATGGTTGCCCGATAGCGAGTTGAGGTGTAGAATGAGGTACGTCGCGGTCGAGGTGTGAGGCGATAGCCGCAAAGTCTTTGGACAGAGCTGGTTTGGTTCGGGCGGCGCGTACTGTGAGTTCTAGTGGGCCACACTCTTCTCTCTCCGTTGAGTGCGACTGTTTTCAAACTCATACATACCCATTTTGCATGCTACGTAGTTGAATTTTGCCAGTCACGGAATGGAGCTTTGTGCCGTGAACGCTGACATCGCGTCTCTTACCTTCAATGTGATCAGATTGAACTTTACCTACCGTGTAACACTCTTCGTCATGCAGTGTGATGTTTTTGATGATCTGAGTTGCAAAATTTCTCTCTGTGTGCATATAAAAGCTGCCCCTCTCTCATCTGCTCACTCCCTTCTTCTCCTCTTCCACAACACATGCACGACTCTGCGAAATCGACTTCCCTTAATTTCCTGTTCACCACAGCTAAATGCATGTCAGATTGAAGCATTCGCCAGTCGTAACTCCAAGCACCCCAGTATGCGAGGGCGTTCGACTCATCCAGCACCCACCTCTTTACAATAGGGAAAATTCTTCCTCCGCACCCGCTCATGCGAATAGTATGTTCTGCCATGTTTTGATAAACGGCTCTCTTTGAGTGCGAAGTTGATCGAACGAGGGATGTTTGGAGACGCGGCTGGTGAGATGTCTGGAGGAACCAGGTTTCATCAGAGCGCAGCATCTATAGGACGGGCGAGATGTCCTAGTTCCTAGATTCGTTCATATTGTTCATACACGTGTTAGTCTGGTCCACACTGAATCAAACACATTGCCTAGTCTGGCTGATTTTGCTCCCTATGCCCCAGCGTCCACTTGTTGCAGAACTATTCGCTAATTGCTCTTCTAGGATACTTCCGTCAACACGCATGGCTCCAGGCATCACCTTCATCCTCTCTGCGGCGACCGCAATATCGAGATCTAGGAGGCACACGGGACCGCAAGGTGGCCTTCGTGATGCCAAGTAGGAGTTTCTCCGTCTATGCATTGCAATCTTGGATGCCGGACAAATGGATACTTGCTGCATCCTAAGGACCAGACAATTTGTTTGATCAGGATGGCTGAAGCATTGTTCTTGCATAGATTCTTGTATATAAGATGGTTGTTCTTCGATTCGCTCACGGAGATGAGACCTGCTAGTGTCCTGGGCTTCTCATATACCCTGTCAAGTGGGGCGTTCAGAGAAGGTGGAACGGTACAGCACGGATAGGTTGGGCCAGGACGACAGGAGCATCGTTCGGCGCAGAAATAATTGACCATCTTCCACTCGTTCACAAAGATGATTCCAGCCAGCGTCCTGGACTTCTCATACACCGTATCGAGTGGGGCGGTCGAATAGCGCAAGGAAGATGGAACCATACAGCGTCACAACGCACGACGTGTGGCACTTTGGCTTCAATCATCTTGGCCAGGTAATGATAGCTGGATTTTGTAATGGAACAACTGGTTACTGTCGGGTGCTTGGAGCTGATGCTGGAGGCGAATAATGGAGAGGCTTGGCTTGTCTAACGTTGGCATGCTCTACAAATCATTCATTCAGTCATTGTGGTGGAACTTCTTTCTCGTGGCTGATGTAACACTGTACGAAGTCGGATTTCATCCAAGCACTTTCCATCGTCTGCTTGGCTGATAATGAAGGTAACCGTTGACGTTACTACCGCTCTGGCGGTCTTTTCATAAGCGGGCAACTGCTGCTTCGAAAAGGGTTCAAGGATTTGAAGATTAGTCTGCGAAAGACAAGTATGAGATATTCGGAATACGGAACTGATTGGTTGACAAGCTATGGAAGAATCTTCTCTTTTGATTTCTTCACTTGGGGGATCTGGTAGATGAGATTTTGAGACCGAATGATGCTAAAGGCATTGGAAAGAAAGGAGTTCTGAAATCGCGACACATCCATCGAATACTATAGAAGTCTTGTTTTCTGACTATTATATGCCTCTCTAACGAATGTACAAGTCGTTCCAAGATGAAATGAGCAGATTTCTTCAAGAAAGCGGGTGCAATAACGTAGAGCGGTTTGAACAAATGCAGCTGAAGAAGGCTGGTAACAAGTCAAATTGGACGAGAGAATTTCCCAGATTGTAGAGCATCGGCAAAGGCATATTGAGATGAATCCTTCGTATCCAGTACAGGAGCGTACCGAATCCGTCGTTGCACAAGGGGAATTACAGTCGTGTGGCACAACTCTTGTTCCTGAACATAACGGCATTAGCCCGGCTTTAGCGACAAACGGCAGCCGGACACGCCGCTTCCCGTCATCGAACCAAAGCAATAAATAAATGCACGAAATACCTCCACCAAGCACCTCTCCCCGCTTATGAAGACTCTCAATTACATTTTCAACTCCTGCATCTGCAGTTGTTGATGTTCTTGCACTATTGACCATGTGGATATCTGGACGTCCTGGTGTCTCCATGTCACGCATAGCCATTGTCTTTTGCTCCCTATCGTTCATTTTTCTCATCTGGAGTTATGGCATCCCGCATTACTCTGCGAGTTCACGATATCCTGGACCGGGGGAGAAGGTTGTGGATCCTGAGGAATATACACCAGGACAATTCTTTGCCCGTACAACCACCACCACCGAAAGTAGCTTCGGAGCTGCAACTGGCATTCCTAAACCGCGCCCCGAGACCTCAGGAGAGGAGGATCCGGAGATCCTAGAACCCACTCCAACACCCGTCGTAATTCCTCCTGCTGTACCGTCTACCAAATCCTGTTTGACTGCCAAAGGCGCCGACGACATAATGGTCGTGCTGAAGACGAGCGCCACAGAGATCTACGACAAGCTTCCCGAACACCTCCTCACCCTTTTCCAATGCACACCTCATTACGCCATCTTCTCCGACCTGGACGGAGTGGTAGCTGGGCACAAGGTCTATGACGCACTCGAGAATATCACAGCGGAGACGAGGGCGAAGAACAAGGAGTTCCAATACTATGACAAGATCCAGGAATACGGCGCGGAGGGGCAGCAGCTGGCTGATTTGAAAGGCGAAGGGACCAAGAATCTAGATAAGTGGAAGTTCTTACCAATGGTATATAGGGCCTACCGCATGCAACCCTATGCCAAATTCTTCGTCTTTATAGAGGCAGACACCTCTCTGAGCTGGACAAACCTCCTCCAATGGACCACACGCCTTGACTCGCGAATCCCGATCTATGCAGGCGCACCAAGCAATATTGGGAGCATCAGATTTGCGCAGCGAGGAGGCGGGCTCTTGATTTCAAATGCGGCTGCGAAGCTGTACGCGACGGCTTATGATCAGAAATACGTTGGGAAATGGGAGAATAGGACAGCTACGGAGTGCTGCGGAGACGTGATGGTAGCAATTGCGCTCGCCGAAGCCCACGTCGAGTTCTATTCCGCATTCCCCCTCCTACAGGGCGAGACACCCGCGACCCTCGATTGGACTAAACGACATTGGTGTGCACCTGTCGTGAGCTGGCATCACATGTCTCCAAACGAGATCGATATACTCTGGAACTTCCAGCAAGCGTGGACCAAGAAAAATGTAAGTATATTTCCACCCCCACAAACATCTAACTCCTTGCTGAGCCAGGCACCCACTCACCACTAAAACCTCCACAGGGCTGGCAAACCCCCTACCTAATCAAAAACGCCTTCTCCGAATTCGTCTCCCCGCGCCTCTCCCCCTCCCGCTCAAACTGGGACAACCTCTCCCAAGACCACAAAATCACCCGTCCCGCCGACGACGAAGCCCTCGGCGAAGGCACCGCATGGTACAAACTCTCCGACGCGGACAAGAACTCCACTCTCTCCTTCGACTATTGCAAAGCAACTTGCGCGAGCTACGCGGATTGCCTGCAGTGGAGGTACAAGACTGGTGAGTGCGCGCTGAGTAAAGTGATAAAGTTGGGTAGGCGTGTGACTGGGGAGAATGCGGAAAGCAAGAGTGGGTGGTTTGTTGAGAGGATTGAGAAGTTGACGAGAAGTTGGGAGCCGTGTGAGGAGCCGAGTTGGAGCTTTAATCAGTAAGGGGGGAAGGGAAGATGGGAGACGAAGGATTTTATATATTGCCTAAAGAGGGCTGTTATTATGCCAGACACCATGACACTCGGTTTCGAGAGGTTTCGAGAGCTGCCCTATCGGCTTTACACCAATGAACGCTGGTAATTCTAGGCTCGGTGGTCCGAACCCTGATCAGCTCCGTGTGCTTTCGCCGAGCCGCGGCAATTACAAGCGGCGCCGTAAGCTTCGGCGGTGGATTTTAGGTTGGATTCTAGGTTGGCGACGTTCGGAGTACAAAATATATTATTGAAGTATACAGATCATGTACGTTTTTGGATACCCACGAGCATAGCAGCTTTCTGACACCTGTTGTGTGCCTTTTTTTTGTATATAAATATTCTCTCTTCACCTGAAGATGTACTTTTGGATTACCCATCGAGTATCATAGGTTTCTGTCACGGAAAATGGAGGGTTACTTTCTTATATTCAACATTTTTTTTTTCATTCCCGGCCAATAACTATACGGTGTAACTGTCCGCCAAATTTGAAAAGCGGAGCCTCTTCCTTCAGGTCCTCGGAATCATTTTTGCGACACAATTCTACCGAACATGACTGATATTTGAATGAATACAGGGATATGTTGTCGGGAATCAAGGGGACGCGGAGTTCAGGATTTTTTTGAGAGTCAAGCCGCACATTTCACAGTCCGTTTTGAATCTTCAAGGTTTGTTGACACACCGCCGCTGTTTCAAGCCTGCTGGCTATCATCCAATCTTCCGACCGGCATCTCGATCAGCCCGATGGAATGAGCCCATGGGTTGTATCACACAATGCTGTCTCTCACCGGTTTCCCCTCCTTTGCATTGATGGAGTTGTCCGCTGTGACATCGAAACTCAGAAATGCAGTATGGTAAATAGAGCTTCAAACAACCTTCTTCCTTTGCCAAAGTTAGGCCTACAGATGGTGATCTGGGTAAGCTTGGAGAAGACGCAGAAAAATCGCCTACTCCATCCTGCATCCTCTTTAGCATTTAGGCGCTAATGATCAGCTTGCGATTGCATCGTATACAAGGCACTCCAAAATATACATCAGAACAACATCGCTCAACTCTCAACTGTTCCACTTCAGCACAAGCAGAATCAGAGACATGATTTTTGTTTCTTTCATTCAGTCATTCGTTACTGCTATGTCTAGCATTACACTCTGTTGTATCATTCACAGTGCATTTTCCAATCGTTTCTTTCGCAGCTCTGTTGAGCGCTGAATCGACTGTTGCTCTCGTTGCTCGTCGAATCTTCCGCCAACGTTTTCTGTCTCGTCTATCGGTCAGACAATTGCTTTTGGCTTTCCAACTGTTACTCGGGATGGAGGTGGAGGTACCATTAAAGGAAGGTGTTGTTTATGAGTACTATTGCTGATCATGAGTCTATAGAATCCCTGCCTCTCTATCATGGCTCCTTAATAACGCAATACATCACTAGCAAATACGAAGGTGTTGAGTGATAGAAGACCAGCAGCTACCTCAACTGGAGCATTTCGAACACGATAAATCCTTGGCGACGACGCTCGGAAATGGCTCTAGATTCCGGCTTTTATTAATGCACACAATCACGTTATAAAGGGTGTTAATACTTCTAATTAAATAAGGTCTTATTGCAGCTCCTTAAAAAGCCAGCGAAAGACTTAGAGGCCGCTCATCTATTTCCTTATTAACACTATTTTTATAATTTGCTACAAGATGTTAAATTACGCAGTACCAGCATGGCAATAAGGCTGGCTACTGCGAATTTGTAGCAGAAGAAAGCTAATGCACGAGCTGTCTGGGTTCCGACCATCTCTATAAGGGATAGCGAACAAGCTACCAGCCTTATTAAATGCGTATGAACAGAACTATTCTTTGCGGCGGGGATAAAAAAAAATTTGCTATTAAACCCTGACCTGATCATTTTCTTGTATTCGTGACCAATGAAGATGGTTGTTGACTTATCAAGCTCTGCTGCAGGTTCGTCCAAAGAGGAAATCTTAAACGAAAGCCAGGTACCTCCCAGAGACAAGATGGCCAGCAAGACAGATATTCAGCTTGAGCTGGCATTATAAAGATATACTTAAATTTCCATATTTCCGATGCTGCCAGAGACATATTGTTCAAATCGTCTATCTAACCCTGCTGTTAGCATCCTTTCCAACAGCCTGTGACTCTCCAGATTGAATTTTCCTCCCATGAAAAGTCATGTCGAACAACCTTCAAAGGGCTCTTGAGGTATTCTGTGAGAGTTGGCACTTTTCTGACCGAACGAACCTTGAAGCTTTCAAACCTAGTCCCACCGATCATGCCGAAAGCGCTATAGAGGTTCTGCTATCATATGGCTGGGGAAATGAACGCGGACCGCTCGGAATTACGAAAGACTACTTCGAAGCTTTGTGCATGACCTGGAGACTTCACCCAGGGATATTCGAAAATATATCGCCTTTTAACCCAGACGTTCCTCAATTTCTGGAATATGAAATTGAGTACGAAAACCCATCTAGTGGAGAATCTTTTTCTCGATCACCCCGCGCCACAGCTCTAAGTTTCACTTTTAGAATGGATATCAGAATACACACATACATCACTTGCTTCTGTCGATACAACATAGACAAAAATGAACTCAAGGCGCTCGTTTTCTCTTGTGGGTTAGTTGGACGCCAGGATCATGGAATTCCTAACCTCCAAGACTTCGCACAATACCTCCAGGAACGCCAGACGATTTTCCAAAAGAACCCTCTCCGTTTGATCGGGCTGCTCTTCAAGCTTTGCGAAGGCCGATTCCGACTCGATCTTTCCACGATATGTCAGCAGCTCTTCCAGACCGAAGGAATGATTGGTGTCACAAAACGGCCCAAATGGTATGCAGAACGCGACTTTCCCGAGGTTTCAAAAAATTATTCCAAGATCAACGCAAGGTTGTACAAGAACCAAGTCGACCTTGGGAGAACACAGAGCCGGGGTTTGTCACTGAGAGCCTTTGGCAGGGACTTTGAAGCAATGCTGGAAGATTTCAAAGGCCAATCTGACAATGAAGGGCGAGCTTCTGGCATTTCCATCTACGGACCCAGCAAGGATATCAGAGATACGCAACGTAGGATAGATGTCGACACCCTCGAAATCGAACATGCTCAGAAGAGACTTCAGAGCCAGTTTTCAATTCTCTATAACCTCATAAACCAGCGGGACAGCCGGCTCAACTATTCCATCGCTGCCTCCAGTAAGCAAGACAGCTCGGCGATGAAGGCGATTTCCATCCTGACTCTCACTTTCCTGCCGTCGACCTTTGTTTCTACCGTGTTCTCGACCACTATATTTGACTTCCAAAACTGGCAATCTGAAAGTGGAGGCGTATCGAGTACGACAAACGGCGGAGGAAGAGTTGCTTCTCCGGGGTGGTGGATTTACCTTGTATGCTGTGTTCTTCTTACCGCTTTGGTTTTCGCAATATGGTTTCCGTGGGATCGGTGGAGCTCGCGAAAGTTTGCTCTCGAAAACAGGCCGGAAGATATGGAGGCCCAACGAGAAGATGAGGATATCGTAGTGGATTGGGCCAGCATCTCATGAACAAATAAACCTTTAAAGCGTTTTGAAGCAGATAATGCGCTGTAGGAGCTGGGTATTTAAACCTTGCATATTTGCTGATCAACCCCGGTGAACCTTTGATCGCGCCATCAAAGGAAAACAGTATACAGGCGACATATTCACATTAAAGCAGAAGTGAAAGTTATATTTTCATCGAATCACATTATGGATGTGCTTTGCATCTAGCAACCTCATTGCTGCATACCTTGTCCGCTAACTGTGTTTGGCTTTTAACTCACTAAGTCATACACTTCGTACGTGAGTGCACATTCTCATGGTTCAACACGGCTCAAACAAAGACTGAGAACGGACCGAAATACACAAATGCCCTTGAAGCTAGTGGTAGAAACCCAGTGCGGAGCGAAAGGTATCTTGGCCGGACTCAAGCGTGGCCTTCTTCGCTTCCAGAACCTTCCGCTGCCGAGCTACCTCCTCCGGCTCCGACGAATTTGACTTCTTGATCGGTCATGTCATTGATGGTCATGGGAGATATCGTGCCTGCGGCGAGGTTGTGCACAAGGTAGCGCTCGACGACTCGCTTAGTTACAGCGGCAATGAAGTACTTCAATTCGTCCTATAAATAGCGGGAGTCAGTGACGTTTCGAGCACAGTTCGAAAAATGTATGTACAGGTTAGAGGTAATATACGTGCCTTGTAGTATGCTAACTGACAATGGAAAGCGTCTTCGGCGGAGAACTTATCCATATCCACTCCCGTCGCCGCAGTTTCGAAGCCCTTTCGCAAAGCATCTGGATGGATCACTTTCGTAATACCATGCTCGATAGGCAGTTCAGAAGTGTGTGCTTCGACCCATTTGTCAATCTTAGCAGCGTTTTTCTTGTCGCGCAATTTCTGGATTGTCATGGTGTAGTAGTGGTTGTAAGTGATTGGATGACGTGCCTTGTCTTCGATGATCTTGGACAACTCTTCGCGCGCTGCAGAGAGCCTCTTTTTGAGATAAGGATGCACTTTCAATGGCTGAAGACGAGAGGAGACATCGGGCGTACTGGTTGAATCCAGAAGATCTCTGGCAAACTTGTCCAACACTGCGGCGACTCGTTCGATATGTGCTAAGGCGAGGTCTTCCCAGTTCTCCGACTGTTCCCAGAACAGCTCACTAATAATTAGTGGATTAAAATTCCCCGGTAACTCACGACCACGTGCTCGTTGAAGGACCTTGTGAACCCAGATCAAAGCCTCTTCGTGACTCATGCTGATTTCAGGTACCAACGGCATGTTGTACGGTGTATCCAGTGGGAAAGGAACAGCATCGTCATCGATAAGGTCAGTCACCTCGTTCGGCGCATCTATGATCTTGTATTTCGAGCCGAACAGCCTCATTTGGCCAGAAAATTGTAGATTGAGATGTTGGATGACCGCACGCAATCTCCTCATGTTGCTTGAATGATCGATATTCTCCTCTGTGTTGATTAGACCGAAGAAGCTGTTTTCATAATGGCCATCAATGGCAGCTTCCATAATCCTCTGATATTTGATACTAATCTGCATCAGGTAACGTCGCTGATCTCGTAGAGTAGATCCTGCTTCACCAAGCTTTACCAGCCCTGTGGAAGTCTCCTTAAACTTCTCGTCGAGTTCTCGTTACAATTCGGGTAACTCGCGCTTCAAGTGGGTGTACAGTAATTGATTGAGACGTGCACGAAGTGTCTTGATGCCCAACATGTTTTGGTCCAGGATTGCGTATCTGCCTTTGCTGAAGAAGAGGCTCTCGGACCGGTTGCGCTCTTCAAATGAGAAATGTGACTCCTTATCCGATCTGGAACGCGAGTAGGGTCAACAGGGTACGCAACAGACTCCGCGGCAAGCTACTTACCTATTCTTGAGTATATGCCACCCAAGTTCGAAGAATATGTCTTTATTTTCAGCAAGTTCAATCCAACTGGCCTCGTTCTCGGAGCCAGCGTCGAGAAAATCTGGTTTGGTAATGAGCCCGAGCGTACGGTTGCGACTCTGGTCGACTTCTCTGGCCTTCTTGAGAATGATCTGATTAGCATAATCATTCTTTGCGGAAACTACCGCTAGGATAATCGTCCTCTTACTTGCAATATATCCGTCGACAAGATTTCTAATTAACTCGATATCCTCCGCACTTTGAGATTTGGTCTCTGAGTGAATGAGGCCCGGAAGATCAACGAGTGTTCTGCATAAGTCAGTAGCGTGAACCTACAGCTGTAATCGGCCAGGGCCAGAAATCTCGATGCTAAGTACATCACGAGAAAATGCCTTCAGACCACCTAGCGAGTTTCCGTTATCCAATCCCATCAGTGTCATCGCCTCGTCCATCAGTGGTGCGAGCTCCCCAAAACCATTGATCGTCTTTTTGAATTCTTGAAGTTTGATCTGTTCATGAGCCGGACGACTTTTGTCGGGAATGATTTTCGTCGAGATCGACTCGGTTTTCGCGCGGCGTAGAACGATCTCTGTAGCGAAACGGGTGCAAAGGTTCTCTTTGCGTGGAAATGGAATCTCCGTTATTGCTTCCAGAACAGAGCTTTTGCCGGAGGACTGATCGCCACAAACCACCAGCTGAGGGAGTTGAAGGACACCATCAAGACCCATGCGCCGCAGTTTGTCGACCATATCCATGATCTTGCGCATGTCGTCGGTTTGGAGAGCATCTAACGATGCCGTGGTAAGCTTCTTCTCTTTGGACTCTGTGGCTTGCGCCATGGCTGGCCCTGTAATCGCAGCAGGAAGTTTTTCTGACGAAGCGTCGTTGGACATGATATGATCACTACACTTGCGTTGATTTCAATATGTAGTTGTGGTGGCGGTTGGAGATGTGGCGAACTCCGTTTTTAAATCATCATGATTGATGACATCCTTTGCCTAAAGAGAGCAAACCGGTTACACAAAGGCAAAGTAAATCGTCAGAGAGGAAATCAAAACAACACAACGGGTTTGAAAAATGCGCAAATGATGCAGGAAGCCGGGCGAGAAGAAAGGGCGGTCGAATCGTCTCTGTTTTCCTTTTCACAAACCATATTTGCAATTACAATTGAACGCTACGTGAGGAAGTTGGACAACTGGGACAAAACGACACCACCAAGCAATAATATCGGATGATGCAGAACGCGAAATCTCGTGATATGAGCAGTAAAGTTCACTTCACTTTGAGTTACCCAAAGGCAAAAAATCAGATGGTGCATTCGCGAGAGGTGAGGAATAGTCAGTAGGAGTTTAGTTCTGTGTGAGTTATAGCTTATGGTATAATAGGCTTCCCGCTATTCTCCACTGCAGTGGAAGTCAAAGCCGGCCGTAACGTCGCTATAGCATCCGGTTACCCTGAAAAAAGAATCTCATACCCATATCTAAACTCTTCAATTGTGTCAGAAATCGAGATTTAATTGAGGTCGGTCGAGCATAACACCCAGTAAAGGGAAATATACTGGAGCGATACATCTGAGATTGTTGTGTTTTTGGTTAGATATTTCATACACCAAGACTAGGCCTGATCTTAACGAAACGCTTGCCGTTGTCGTGATGAAGCATTGCTAGCCGTCGGAGATGGTTGTGTTTCTGTCGGGTGATAGTGGTGAATGATCTCACTAGCTGGACACAATGCGAAGCACTCTCAAATTAAATATATCGGAAGGCTAATCCTCACGTCGCGACCATGAGGCTCCTCGGCAGCGGTAGTCTTGATGGATGTTCGTTCGAACAACGATGAATATGGGGTGTCGGTGAGTTGATCAGGAGCGGTCCATCTGAAGAGGGAAGGTCACGAGAAATCACCCGTGCGCAGTTGAGGACCTCGAAGCTTTACGCTTGCTGGAAGCCACTTGGAACTTTCCTTTCGATAAAATTCCACACCACATCAACCCCCCCGTCTTGTCCAGCTCACCGTGAGACGCTGCTATCAAGAGAGCATCGTTGCATAGCATTGCTCCCTCTACTTCTAATATATTTGTTGATTCATCCTATTTCCGAATATGGCTTAACTAGGGCTGTTCAATCTTGAATTAATTCACTTGACCGTACCTGTTCCCTAGACCACCTGCTCTGAGCTGGTAAAGCCCCCAAAATGTGCTTTTGGCCTACTATAAGCTTTTCTCTAACGTACTCTTTTCCAGCAGATCCTTTATATCTCTGCTCTTTAACCTCCCAACGCCAACCCCTACCCGTCGACCCTGCTGCATCCGTCAACGACTTGAACATCATCAAACTAGGCTGTTCGAGGGACCATAATCAACATGGAATCTGAGGTCACTGCCAATGGCAGTGCTACGGCTGCCGAAGGCTTGACTCCTGCTCAAAAATTGATGGAGAAGCACGCCGCTGACACAGGGCATCGCCCCACTGTGGAAGATGTTGTGGACGAAGACGACATTGCTCATCCGCCACCTTCAGAACAAGCGCAATCTTCGAGACCTGATACGGCCGACTCCTCAGCTCCGCCGACTACAATGAGCGAGAAAGCCGCAGGAAAGCAGAAAGTCCAAGAACCGGAAGAAGTCCCGGTAAAGAAATCTACTACACCTGCGCCATTGAACACTCAATCGGAGGAATCTTTCCCAGCTCTTGGACCCGCAAAGCCGCGTGGATCCGTCCCCGTACCTACGGCTTGGGGAAGGAAACCCGCATCGGTTACGACCAATGGTGTTAACGGGGCTACCTATGGTCTGACGTCCAGCAATGCATCCTCCCGAGCATCAACGCCAGCTTCGGGAATGGGTATTTCGGGGCCGTATGCGCCATCTGGAGGAGTTACTCAACGCGGGCCGAATCTTCCCACCATGTCGCTTCCAGGAAAATACACTGAGCGAATCTCATTTGCACCTTCTCAGCTACTTCCTAGGAATCAAATGAAGAAGCCTGTAGCAGATGTTCTTCGGGACATCAATCGTCGCTCAAAGGCCAAGGTTGAATACAAGTCCGGACCTGCTGGAAACATTATCTTTGAAGGGATAGGTTCGGTTGAAGCTGTTCGACAAGCGCTCAAGGAGGTTGCAAATGAATTGGGTTCCAAGGTAATATACATGCAATCCTTCTGTAATCGCGCTCTGCTAACTAAATGCAGCAATCCGTCAAGCAATCGGTCCCTGCCTCTGTTCGAGCGCATATCATCGGTCGCCAAGGGTCCAAGATTCAAGAGATCAGCAAACGAACTGGTGCGCGAATACAAGTGCCAAAGCAAGAAGAGTCTTCAACACCAGGAGAGGATGATGAAGATGCTATGATTGACATCCTCATCGAGGGAAACGCACTCACGGCGGAGATGGCCCGTCGCGAGATCGAGAATATCGCGAACGAACGTACCTCAAACGTCAACTTACGCTTGAAAGATATCCCGGCCGAATACTATCCATTCCTTGCCGGCCCGCATAACACTAATGTCAATTCTCTTGAGCAAGGACGTGACATACGCGTACAAATTCCGCAGTATCATACCTGGAGCACACAAGCCCCACCACAATGCCCCAGAGGCCAGCCTATTCCCTTCGTACCTCAAGCTGGCTTCCCTATCCAGATTTCCGGCGAGCGAAATGCTGCGCGGGAGGTTCAGGAGGAACTCATGCGTCGGTTCGAGCAGTTGCGCCGGCAATTGGCTATCGATGAGCGGCCGATAGAACGTGGACGGCACCAATTCATCGTGGGCGACCGCGGTGGATCGCTTCATGACTTTTTGGAGGAAACCGGCTGCTCGGTCATTATGCCTCCAAATACCGAGGATAGTGAAACCGTTTACATTGTTGGACCGCCAGACAAGATTGAGAACGGAATTAATAAGCTCGAGGATTTGGCATCTAGCATGCAGATGACCACTCTTGACATTGCGAGGCAACATGGTGGTGCACAAGCGCATGCCAGGAACTTGACAAGATACCTGAGGCAACGCCAGGCAATTGAAGAGCTGGAACGCCAGCATGAAGCCAGTATCGTGCTGCCAACTTTGATTGACGGCCCGGCTACTTGGGAAATTTATGCGAGGGATCCTAAAATTGCTAGACAGGCGCGCACTGACATTGTGAATGTCATCAGCGGACACCCTCCCTCGCGGCTTGCCAACATGTCCGTTGATCCATTTTATCACGAATTCCTCCAACAACAGAACGCACAACACATTCGTGATGATATGGGAGTCCAAGTTGTCTTCCCTGACGAGAACGAAGAATCGCCGGAATTGATCCTCGTGTATGAGGGGCCAACGCCTTCTGCTGAATACGTCCTGCCCAGGGGTGCTCCGCCAGCCACCGAAATTCAAGCTTACCAGCGCGCAATCAAAGAAGCTCAACAGTTCATTCAAGGCCTCGTCAGTGGTCAGCATGAGATTGTCTCACAAGACGTTGAAGCGCCACTAAAATTCCACGAAAAGATTCGCCGCTATGTCGATCGTCAACAGCAAGATCTGCCCCATGATCAGATACCGGTGCAGATGCTATTTGGCGAAAGAAGACCGCAGGAAGCACGGAGGCGTTCAAGCAATGGCATTTCCATGCGAGGCCCTTCAAATGCAGTCGATGACCTGACCGCGAAAATTCTTGCATTTATTGAGCAGGAGCAGAAAGACGAGCTGGAGCGTGGTTACACTACTACTTTCGACTACCCTCAGAAATACGCCAACTTTCTCATCGGAAAGCGTGGCGAGAATATCCGAAAGCTACGCGAGGAGTTCGATGTCGACATCCAGGTTCATGACGGGAAGGTGGAGCTGAAGGGGCCCCAAGCGAAAGCTGAGGCTGCAAAGGCGCATATCATTGCGATGGCCAAGCGCCTCGAAGATGAGGCCACTCACATCTTGAAGATCAAGCCACAATATCATCGTGATCTTATCGGCGCCAAGGGCAGTCAGGTCAATCGCCTACAAGAACGATACAACGTCCGCGTCAATTTCCCACGCTCGGCCGCTGCGAATGACGACGATGCCGCGACTGAGGGTGCCAGCTCCCAGAAGAATTATCGTGCTCATGCTCCAGACGAAGTCGTCATCCGCGGCCCCAGGCGAGGGGCCGACGAGGCTCGTGAAGAACTTCTCAACCTACTCCAGTGGACGATAGACAACTCTCACACCGACACAGTCTCTGTGGCGCAGAGCCAAATCCCATCTCTGATCGGATCAGGTGGTAGGGAAATGGAGAACTTGCGGCTGGCCACTGGCGCTCAAATTGATGTACCGGGTGCACGAGACGCAGCAGACCTATCCGGACGCGCAGAGATCAGACTGAAGGGTACAAAGAAGCAGGTTGAAGATGCGAAGAAATTGCTGCAAGAGCGTGCCAAGGTCTTTGATGATACTGTGGTCAAGACTATCGAAGTGGAAAAGAAGCACCACAGGGCCCTTATCGGCAGCAATGGTCAGTCTGAAAAATGTGGATCTCGAAGCTATTTACATGCTAACATGACAACAGGTGCCAACATTCGCAGCATCGTCATCGCTGCTGGTGGTCCAGACAACTCTCGCGAACTCGCTCGCATGGTGCGATTCCCCCGCCCTGAAACCGACGACTCCACGATCCGCGTCGAAGGTCCCAAGGCCGTGGTCGAGAAAGTCGCTGCCGCCATCCAATCACAAGTTTCATCGCTGGAGAACCTGATCACAGAAACCATTGACGTCTCGCCCGACAAGCACCGCCTACTAATCGGCCGCGGCGGCGAAACACGCCGTAACCTCGAAGCCCGATTCAGCATCCAGCTCGACATCCCCAAGCAGACCGCTACAGGTGCCGCACGAAACCAAGTCAAGATCAAGGGCGAGCCCGCGGCCGTAGAGAAAGCTAAAGACCACATCCTCGACCTTGTCAAGGGCCAAGAAGGCGAAACAGTGCAAGTGCCCAAACACCTCCACCACACCATCTCGGAAAACGGTCAGTTCTTCCGCCGCCTGCGCAACGAACATAAAGTCACCGTCGACCACGCCGGCCAACAACCCCCGCCCCGTCCTGCACAGCAAGCGGCTCCGGAGGCGGGCAAGGCGAGGAAAAGCGCTAATGGCGCATCCCTCCCTCTCATCACCGACGACGACGCTAGCGTTGGGGCCGAGGAAAATTATTCATGGGAGGTTGTCGATAATAACGCCATCGACCCGTCGGCGGATACATCCGAAACCATCCCCTGGATCCTGCACGGATCTGCCGATAGCCTCGCTCGCGCGCGCCAGACGCTTGAGCAGGCGATCGAGGCGGCGAGTAAGCCGTCTGTTACGGGGTATTTGATTCTTCCTGATCCACGTGCGTACCGGCTTGTTGTGGGGAGCGGTGGCAGCACGATTAATAGTATTCGGAAGAAGACGGGGACGAAGGTCCAGGTTCCTAGAGATCAGGCTAAAGGCGAGGCAATTGAGATCGTGGGGACGAAGGAGGGGGTTGAGGAGGCCAGGGCGATGATCTTGGAGATTGTTGGAAGGGCTGGGAATGGAAATGGGAATGGGAATGGGAGTGGGTGGCGGAGGGGTTAAGCTGTGGAGGATTGGTCGTAGTTTGTGATGTGGCTGGCACATTTGTTTTCGTGGGATTGGGCGGTAGGGGAGGTTTGGAGGTCAACGGGTAAGGCAACTTGCATGTGTGTGGTTGTGGTTTGCAGCTGGCGGCTGGCGGCATTCGAGCTGATTTTAAAAATCTTTTTGTGGCAATCTTTGCTATTCAAGTTGTTTGTTTTCTTTCCCCCTCCCCTTCCTGTTCTCAAGCCATGCGGGTGCGGGGAAGCGTGATTGACTTTTTGCTCTTTGCTTTTCGCTTTTTGTCTTTCAGCCTTGACTCTCCGAAACCATATTCTTAACGCCATGTGGAAGATTGTGTAGGAATGTAGGGTGGTGGCGGGGCTTATTCTTGCGAACGCACGTAGGGGAGTTTGAGTAGTTATAAAAAGTACAATTAAGATTGGCTGTATTTACACATTCATTGCCCAGAGAGGATCAAGAAAAAGCTTTCCTGCTTCGAATACACATTGCCACCTACTCCCTATCAATAACTTCGGGTCCGAAACCAGACCCTTCGCCCGACTCGCATGCCTGCCATCCTCATATGTCAGCCGTACTGTGTACGCCACATGGCTCGCGTAAACAACTGGAAGGGACAGATTCGGCACAACTGGGGCAGTAAACTCTCGCGATGGGGATGTGGTGGAATGTATTCAGTCTCGCTAAACTGTTCAGTATAGGTGCTATCCAAATCACGTAACACTTTTGGTACAGTTATCTAAGAAAAAAAAAATTGAGAAAAGAGAGGCCGAAAGAGGCTGGAGAGATGACCGCACGCTAGCAAAATCGAAGGCACATCATCACCTTCAAGCATCGCCGGCATATATCCCTAGGCTGAGTTCAAGGGCTTCTGGGCATAGACAACGTGGCTGTGAGACGGTGCGACGGGATGCACCGGTTAGAGCTTATTGGTCATATATTCGGTTTACGGGGACAGGGGGATAAATGGGGCGGCGGGACTTACAAATTATGCTGGGCCTGCAAACGCGGATTCTTCAAATCCTTGCGCACATCGGCGAGGAAAACCTGGATTTCTTCTGCACTCCAGCCGCGTGCGATGGTGAAGACGCGGAGTGTGATGCCTTCGAGGCCGTCGAGGAACTGGACGAGGTCCAAGGCGCCGATTTCTTTCTGGAGGGGGGAAAGGCTGGCGTTAGCGGAGAGGCTACTCCAAAGATTGACTCTGACTCCTCCGCAAAGGGGAGAAGGTGGGAAAGTAGAGGCAAATGCCATACCAGTTTCTTATCCTTTGGCCATTGTCCCACGGGAATCGGCAGAAGCCGGTGATGCACGTTCTCAAACCCAGCATCCTTGACCCATCCTTCCAGTTTCGGACCTGGTTCAGGTTCAAGGCCAAACTTCTGGATCCCCTCGATGACTCCCCTCGTCCAGCGGTCCAGGGCGCAGCCACGAGTGAATTCGCCGTTGGCGGTATAGAAGATCATGTCGAAGTCCTGAAATTCGACCCAGCCGCCTGGTTTTGTGAACCTTCGAGATTGGGTTGAGTTAGTCGATTTGGTGGGGGTGAAGGGATGGCCCTGTGTGTGTGTATGTGTGCGGCGTACTTGTAGGCTTGCTGCATCAATCTGGGCCAGTCTTTGAGAGCACCGGCGAGGTAGCGGCAGTGGATGTAATCGAATTTTGAGCCGTATATCCATTCGTTCTCGATGTCGTCGACTTCGAATTTGACGTTTGGAGGAACTCTGTGGAAGAGTTAGCATTTATTTGGCGGGAGGCGAACTCGACGGGACGGGGTTACAAGGACGGTTGGATGGGACTCAGGTCATTTCCGAGGACCTGTTTAGCATCGTCAGCTACGACGACCATAGGATTTGAAACTGTTAACTGTTGTAGATGTAGTACAGAGGAAGACTTGCCTCCGCAGAGGGGTATTTGTCTCCTAGAATTCCCAGCGTTAGTCTCGCAGTATTAGGAAGACTCGCAGTAATGGGAGTGTACCCATGTCGATGGCCCATATACCCGTACCAGTTCCAACATCTAGGATTCGTTGTGGGTTGTCTCCTATGGGGGCCAGATGCAGTTCTCCGCCACAACGAAGAGACATGATGTGGTGAAACAGATCTAGTCGATCGCTTTCATCCTAGTCCAATGCCAGTGTAAGATATTAAGATGCCTATTTGCAAGAAACGGGAGTTTTGTGACTGGTAGCGAACAACGAACCTCATCGTTTGGAAGAAAGTAAGCTTCCCGAAAACGAATGTAAGCAAATTCGACGCTCAGAGTGTCCAAGGCATCTTACATCCATCTTTGTACGCATGATAGCGTCGCCCATTCTCGTAACGGTAGTTTGTGATACTGGACTTTAGAGATGTTGTATAACTCTCGCTATAAAGCAGCGTCTGGAGTCAGTTGAGCGCCCCAAACGATCAGCGATATTACCTACACATCGTCTCCAAATGTAGAATCGGATTGACTGGATGCAGGCTAAAGAATTAGTTGCGGTTAGGAGGACACACAATGCAGATCCATCGTTGGAGATGATGGCGCACCTCATCAGCCTCAATCTGGATGTTGTTTAGGTCATCTTCGTTTAATAGGCCAGGGAGTGCCGGTGCTGTGGCTTGTGCACTAACAGCAGACGCCATGGGCTTAACAAGTGATTCGATATGCTCGTCTTGATGCAGCAATATGAGTTGCAAGGAGTCTTTTATGCGCGCTGTCGACATTTATAAGGGGTACATGTTTGCTCGGACGACAGGTCACACCAAGGACGTGTTAGTCCCAACACTCTGCTTGCGAGAAAGTAACTCGGACGTTTATCTCTCCATTGTAGTACCAGCCATCTGCTGTGCCCGAGCACGTTGTGTGGTAAAGGATGTCGGAGGATCACAAGGAGTTGGGTTGGTGGTTAAACTTGGTTGCCTGCAGAGGAAAGCAGAGGAAAGCAGACGAAATCAGACAAGGGCAAGGATCACAAACATCAAACCGGGCATTCTCTGCACTTCAATCACGCATGCTCATCGAGTTTATGCATGCGTCTCTAGACGAGTACTGTCCGCCGCCTCCCGTGCAAGTTTCATGCAGCGGGGGAAGGCCAAAGCCGTTCCCTGACAGCCGTCACACGCGCCAGCTTGCAGTCCAGTCAGGCCATGAGGAAGAGTTGCTCGGTCGCTCTTCCCCTGCAGCGGAGGAGGAGGAAGCGACGACCTACTTAATGCAGAATGCGCTGCTTCCCATGTTACCAGCTTTCAGGGTCCCGCACGCCATTGCCGAGTATCGGTGAATAATAACCCTACTTTGAGCCCGGCCTTCATGGTCACTTCTGGCTCTTCGCCGTGTCTCCCGTCTACACCGGAGCATTGACCTTATCACTGATTCTATCGTTGGTCTTATCGTTCATCTCATCGTTGATATTATCGTTGATATTGTCGTTGACATTGTCGTTGACATTGTCGTTGATATTGTCGTTGATATTGCCGCTGATATTGTCGTTGATATTGC